>JARKIC010000537.1:0-246130 GCA_029378375.1 Mycena olivaceomarginata
ACAGACCGCGCCTGTTGTACCGCAAAGAGCTGTAACAGCGAGAGGATACACAACCGTGCCTTGGACTCTGAGTGCAAGCACTGTACTATTGTAAGGAGTGTGATCCACCCATCAAGAGTGTTTGCACACATCAGCATTTGACGCTATCAGCGGCCGTTAAATACTGTCACACCAAACAAATGCAAATTTCGATGCACATGGAATTTTGAATAGATTTCCTAAGAATCTATGTGAAAATCAGTCCTACTGCGATTGTGAAACCAAGCTGCATGGAAACTCAAATAGAAAGCGTAAAATTCAATATCAGAATCAGCTATAAAGAAACAAAGCATTTTGATTGCACTGAAAGGGTCTTTGAATCTTCTAAATTCAGTGCGCATTCCACCAGCGCTGAAATTCTGGGCCATTTTTGCCATTGGCTGGCTTCCTCCAATGGCAAAAATCCCTCAGGATTTCAGCGCGGCTGAAATGCGTACTGATTTTATGACTTTCAAAGAGTGTTTCAATAGCCCTGGAGTCCTTTGTTTCGATACAGCTGATGCTCATGCAAAATCTTACTATTTCTCTTTGAGAATCTATGTGCCTTAGTTTCATGATCTCAGTGGCACTGATATGCAAATAGATTCGTCGGAAATATATTTGAGTTTCCATGAGCATTGAAATTTTGCTTTATTTGGTGTGTGTACTTTTTCTTTCAAATCGACAGAGGGTGTGACGCGTGACCCATTTTACCTATTCGACATTTCGGCAGCCGCCGAATTTTTGCGTGACACCTCGAAAATTTCGACATTCGAACTGAAAATTTCATCTGTTTTGCACCTTCTGGACAGTTTGGGGACCTGGATGACTGCCTGGAGGTTCGACAGAGGCCCGGGTGATGCGTGACCTCGACCAAAGTTCGTGATCGACTGGGGGGTGCGTGACACGTGACTACCGATTTGAAGGAAAAAGTACAGTATTTTTGTTTACATATTTATTCTCACTCTTACATACTCCTACCACAATACGCATTTCAACAATCCTATTAATTGTTCAACATCTTTTGTAGTCTCGTAAGGACACAAGTCCTTACAACTATTTCGACTAAGTATTCCCAGATTTTGGATTTTTCGGTCCACGAGATGACCAAAACATTGAATAATAGCCTTAATTCAAAAGACAAAGTCTGGAAATTCACGGGTGTCACCCGTCACCTGAACACTTGACTTGGTCGAAGTCGGACAGTACCGTTGTTGAAATTTGAGGTAAATCTGATTTGAGCGAGCGAGTTTCTTTCTTGATTAGCCGGTTTTAAAATATTCCAAATAACGTTGATTCGTCCAAGATGTGTAGTTCTGTTGAATAGAAAAGCCGTTGTAGATTGTATTTCATTAGCGCGGCATGGGAGGAGATCAAAGAAAGCTGAGTCAGGAGGATGTTCCAGAAAGCAGATTCCTGAGGTGACTCAGTATCATTACACCGTACGGAGCGGCATAGAATATGAGGACGAGCATAGAGTCGTCTGGAGAAGAGCGCACTGGGTCAATGAGATCAAGTCTTCGTTGACACAAGTTGGGGTTAGCACAACTTGCTCTGCCGATAGTGTTAGCAAGTGCGAAACATTACCAAGGGTCATATCTGTAATACGAAAATGAGCACTGTCCACTGTCGAACGTCTGAGCGTCGACGCAATGGGTATGCTCGTCATTCCTTCTTGTCTTGCTCGACATTTTCTAATCTTTCACAGACTTCTCAAGCCGTCTCGACCTCAGTCTCCTCCCGGCCCTCGTTCATATCGACTGCAACGGGTTTGGTTATGGCCCTGTGCTGAACACCATGCTCGGCGGTATGCCAACTGATAACCGCATCAACACTATCCACCTCTTCTCACCCAGAGCTGTGGTGGAGAGGGATGGGCAGTCGACTACGTATATGCGCGATTTTGACGACATCGTGAAGGACCACCTGCCCGCCTCGCGGGAAGTGTTGCTGACAATGTACATCGAGCAGCACTGGCAGGAGGACCGTGACCCTTACAAGTTCAACCATCCTGGATTCATGCAAGTCTATGGTGGCGGCACTACCCTCGCCTGCACGAGAAGGGGATGCTGTCCATGCACATACGTTTAAGGTAGAAATCTGAGGCCAGCTTCGTTGTTGTCTGGATATGAATTGTTCTTGCCGAACCACTTGATCCAAGTTGTGCTGAACTCTCTGAACGTGCCGCCAGGGGTATCTCGGAAGAACAAATGCAGCAAAGTAACGTCCAACTTAATATATTAGGAGGTCTTTTAGATTACGCTCTCAATCAGCACTTCTGTCTCCTACTCCTAGGTAGACATCTGAATCTTGCCTCAGAGCTCGGGCGTATCAGCGAAGAGCAACTTCGCGAACGCAGGCGGGTAGCGGTATCCATGTCCCGCGTCTGCCTGGAGCGCGAGCGCACGCACTGCGGCGGGGTCCTCTGCCGAGAGCTTTATGTTCAACGACGCAAGATTGTTGGAGAGGTACTGTCGAAGCAAATTTTTGTGGCGTATCTTAGGCTGGGGAGTAACACATACCTTGATCTTGGTCGCTCGGGGAATGGGGATGTTGTCCTCGCCCTGTGCAAGGAGCCACAGTATGATTGTGATGAAGAATTTGATCTTGCCTTGTGCCGAAGTTCGGTGTTACGTTTGGGGTTGAATACATATTGCGACGAACGCACGAACGGAAGCAGGCAGAACGAGGGAACATTTGAGAGGAAAGGGAAGGGAGGCAAGGCGGGGCGGGAGTGGGAGTGCGGAACATCCAGGTTTGTGCGCGGAGAGAGCAGTGGGGGGTGGATGTTCGATATGCATCATAATATAAGAGCTTGAGCAGAGAAAAGGAGGGGAGGGAAGATCCGAGCGAGCGTGATTGGGGGCTTGAGCATGCAGGAAAATGGAGGAAATCGGAGCAGCCCGGCGAAAACACCCGAATTTCTAGCAAATCGCAACGCGAACGAGAGAATGAGGCGAGTGAATAAACATAACGCCACGAGAAGCGAGGGGAGGGAAGAACGCGCAATAGGATGGGTTGGTTGGGATGTATAGTGTGTAGAGAATTGATTGACGTTTCAGAGCGGACCAGCACCACGGGGGCCGTTTCCGGGACATATGAGTCGAGCGATGGCAAGGGGCAGCATGAGACGCAGTGGTCACGGGAGTGAAAGCCCGGGGGGTGACGATTTGTTGCCGAGCTCAGTCTCGAGACATTCAGTGGTTGTTTCGATGCAACATGGAAAGCGGCTTGAAGCAGCACGTAGGATAAAAGCCAGCAGCTCGGAAGACCAGAATGGATCACGAGAGTTTCGTCTAGTACTGCCGTGGCGCAGTAGGGATGCCGGATTCGACGATATGGAGGAATTCTTCAGCCTTCGAATGTGGAAGCTCGAACCATGATTCATTTCGTTGAACGGCAGAGTCGATAATCGGCGCAGGACGAAACGAGGCGACCGGCGGAGATTGAAGAGAAACATGGTTATCAGTGTCGACGTCTCCACGCGCAAGACCGCCTTCCCAGACCAGAGATCAAAAAGCTCGTCGCGGTAACAGCGCACCCTAAAGACAGCACTCGCCAGGACCAGCACGGGCACGACGGCAGACTCATCGAGGTCGGGACTCGGTGCAGAAAGAAAAGAGGTAATGCGGTGGTGCTAGTCGTGACAGATCCGCTGATGTCGGGCGTAACGCGAAAAGTGCTTGCTCTCCGCCACGCGACGCACACCGAGCTTACTTGAAAGCTGTTGGCTCATCGCTTTTTATCCTGACTTCTTTCAAATCTCTTTGAATTGCACTCAAATTCGTGGATTCTCTCACACGCTGGGCGTTCAATTGGTCCTTTGTCAACAATCCTCAAGTGTGCCGCACTTGCAAACCCGTCCTCTTGAGTCTTCCCCACTCAGTCTCGCCTCCGCGCTGTTTAGTTTTGCGTCGTGCTCTTCTAATCCCTCGCTCCAGCTTTCTACTGTCTACGTTCACGTCGCTGGTGATTTATTCAAAACCTAGAGCGAGTAACCGTTGTCAAGGCAGGATCGGCGTCCGTAGCGCATTGCACATGCGAACTGCTCATACCCAAGCTCAGTTTGCTCTCTAGTCTGCTTCTCTCACTGCTGTGACAAATCGTCTTCGTGTCACTGCGGTGACTTTCCTGGCCCCTTCTCTGGTCTTCCTCTCTTGCGCGCGGAGTTGCACTCAACATGAACGTGCACTTTCCACTCGCTGCGTTCACGCATCAACGCCGATGCCTCCTCCGCATCCCCGTCCCTGTCCGTGCCCTTCCTTTGTCTTTGTCTCCTCTTCTGGTCGCATTGCCTACTCGATACACCAGAATCTCCCTACGCTGCAGGCCATGCCCCTAGCTTGCGCGATTGAGCTTGGTGAACGCAACGCTCGTTCGTGCTCACCCGGATTCTCACACACGCACTCGAACAATCCACCCCAAATTCCTTTCCAGATTCCCTGCCCGCATCGACAGAAGATGCTGCGTAACGAAGATAAATGAGGGATGGAGGGAGGGATGAAGACAGAGGCGTTCTCATCGCAACACTCAGTCACGGTGGGTGTATTTGTTACAAGTGTGATTTTCCCTTGTCTTCCATGCTTACTCCCTCGACTAACCTCACCCGATAACAGACATCGTCGAGTCTGTGCCGAACACCACAAGCGCAATACCCTACGAGCTACACGATCATCGAGCGCGGCACGGGCGCAACCTCATCTGATTTGAGTTCACCCACCGACGGCAGCGCACCCTCCCCGCAGGCGCAAGTCGTGCCTCGCCTCGATGTCGGTGCAAGACCGTCTGTTGTGGTGGGTTTTCGGTTTTGTGGTTGTTCTCCATTTTCATCAGCTCGGAACCAGATGCAAGGGAAAGGTCAAGACGGGTGCCAATTTCTTGTCTTGGTGTTGGTGTCCCCTTTCGTTTGTTTTGGTTCCATCGATTCGCCTCCGAACTGATCTTAATTCCGATTGACAGAATATATCTACTTGGAAGATAACCGTCGGCATTTGGGAAGGCGATCGGCACGCGCGTCTCGATGAGAAGCCCAATATATTCCTTTCTTTAAGAAGAGATGTCTGTTGTGGTGGGTTTTCGGTATCGTGGTTGTTATCCATTTTGACCTGTTCGGAACCAAGGTTTCTAGGCCAAGGTCGACATGGGGGCCCTGAATGGGCAAGTTCAGCGCCCATTTTCGTTTTGCTGAAAGTTTTTAGTCCGAACTTCCGCTTGTTCTTTGGTGCATCCGACTCGACACCTTTCGGAGGGAAGGGAAGGTCCACCCAAAGTCGTCCGTGAGTTCAATATTCTGTATACCCTTGTATATCCCTCTTCCCACTTTCGTTCCTTCCCTGCTATCGCTCTCCCCCAGCATGATACACATGCTAACTTTATCCTCTCCTTAGATCTAACTGCCACTCACACCAACCTCTGTGCCGCTCTTCCCACCGACATCGAGGACTTCGGCCGCGAGCAGGGACGTAGGAATGTGGTTTTGGCCCAATGCAGCCGCAGCGCATCGAGGTGTGTTGTTTTCCCCTCTTATCCTCCGTTTTATTTTATCGACCTCGTCCGCAGAAGTCTCGCCGACGCGTACCCATGTGCGGCCTTGACGTGCCTGTCGCTACAGACGGCACGCTGTACCAAGGGAGATGTTTGCGGCCTTACACTGGTCCGCCGCCCTCGCCGCTGCGCAATCTCACTCGCGAGCGTCTTCGGGGCACAGCTCGTCGCGCGGGCACGGTGCGCGATTGTTAGCGTCTCCGTCCCTGTCGAGCCACTCGCATAGCAAGGCGCACGCGCACATGAAACCAGAGACGCAGGTGCGGGGCGACCGACCCACGGTGTTGTTGCTCGGAATCCGGCTGGGCCTGGACCGCGTCAACCCAGTGTACCATGAGACGATCAAAGTGTGTATTTGGCTCTTGCTTTCTCTTCCTCCTTCGTAATCCTGAACGCTAACGCCTTCTTTTGCAGATGCTGTACACTTTCCCCCAGCCGCCCCCCTTCCTCCACAGCCAGTCTGTATACTTCACGGACACAAGTGGTCGCACTCCTGGGGCGCCGCGAATGCGCCAATGCCGTCTTGGGCAAGTGACGCGAAAAGGTACCTCCACAGCGCCCCCACACGCCACTTCAGATCCAACCCTGGCTCGGCGGTGACGCCCCGTCCCCCGTTTTGCAACGTCCCGGCCTTCCGCAGTCATTGCCGCCCTTCCCGCTTCTCGTGCGCCTCTGTTCTCCCCACAGCATCCCGATAATGTCTGCTCGTGACGCGTGACGCCTGCCATCGTGCGCTGCTGTACCTCCCTCCGCGCGGTGCAATGCCGTTCGGCAGTGTACCTTCTCATCCTCCTCGCCCCGTTCTGTTCCCCGCTCGTCGACACTGTGACCTTCATCTCTGTGTCTCGTGTCGTCTTCTGATTGGCTGAGTCGTGGCCTGTATCGTTTCGCTGCCCGTCCATATCCATATTCACCACCATCTCACCCGTCCGCAGCTACAGGCTGCGAGTCTCTGATCGGCGCTCCAAGCGCAGATGCGTCGGGTATGGAATGCCTGGGAGGATAACTTGGGCGACTGTTTGCGCGCCCAGTTTATCTTCCACTTGGCCTGCAAGTGCAACGCAACAATCTTACTCGCGCCATTCCGCACCCATACGAGGCATTCAGGATTTAAAGCACGGAACCCGGCGAGTTACTGTCCGGAAGGTATGTGAATCGTCTTATATTTCATCTGCCCTCATCGTCCCTTTCCTTCTCTTTGTTTTGCGTCCTAGTCTCTTATCCTACCTCCACAGGGCCTCTCTCCCACTGGTCGTCGTATGCGGGCTGCCGTGTTGCGGTCCCGGCGCCGTTGTACTCCCAGTCATTCACATATGGCCGTCCCCGTGCACTTCGCGCGGTAACCCGCTTCCACGGGAGTCCCTTCGCCGTAGCCTCCTCGCACGACGCCGCTACGCGGCCGGGCCGGCCACCGCCCTCGTATTTAAGTCTGCGCATCCCCGTTCTCGCCTACAACAGCGGCGTCCCTGACGTCGCGCTCTGCGGTCAAAACGGTGCATATATTTATCTTATTCCTTTCCCTTTTTTCTCATCTTTCTTCTAGATGTTCCTCACACCGCCCCATCCCCATCCTGCCGCCCGCCCGGATCCACCCTTCCGCATTCCAGCGACGGCGCTTCCCGGCACGGGTGCGGCGTAGGTTTTCAGCGACGCCAATCCATTGTAAATGTTCTGCAGCCCTACATTCGTCACCGGCGTCCCGAACGGTACTGAGACCGGGTGAGCTGGCCGTCTGTGCAGATAGTCTGTGTAAATAGCTGAATCATCATAACTCACTTCGCGCACCAGCACATTCCTCGCTCTGGATCTCGGAGGAACAAATATGTGAGGAACTGACACCGATTCACTCGATATTCTCGTTTAATTGAGCGCCAGGGGGCGTCTGCGTGGGTGGTTCTTCGCGGTGACACAACTTTTACTTTGCGCCAGCAAAAGTACAAGGTATCCGACGCGCTTAAAACCGGAGAGGCGTCGGTACTATTCGGTGGGCCGACCCTCGGGCTCCCCACTACCGTCCCTTATTTTGTGTCACAGACTATCTTGCCGATTCGGTCGATGCTTCCCTAACATCCCACCCGCCCTCCAGCCATGGCAACCGCGACCCTTTCGTAGAACCGACCTCGGATGTGGTCCACCTGGGCCTGACCTTCTCACTCCGCGTCGAGCAAACCGCGCTCGACTCAGGAAAAATTCTTACGTGGACTAAAGGCTTCTCCGCCAAGCATGCCATCGGCAACGATGTCGTTAAACTGCTGCAGGATGCCTTTGACAGAAAACATATGCATGTAAAATGCGTTGCTCTTGTGAACGATGTGTGTACCTTTCTCATCCCTGGATTGTGCCCTGTGTCGTAAAGAAGCTAACAATTTCAATCAGATCGTAGGTCACGCGTCACACTTTCATTTTCATACGAAGATTTTTCGTAAGTCACAGGGTCATAAGGGACCCATACGAAAGGTTCAGGTAGCTACTGTTTTTCATGATTTTCGGGTCCAAAACCGGTGCGGAGCGGCCCTGCGGGGCCCAATCGTGAACGCGCGAACAATTGCCGTTGTTCAACGTTGATCCGCGATCAACGTCGACCACTTTGCTTCCGTAACGAATGCTCGCTGGAACAAGCGCTGAAATTCAAGGTCGGATACACTTCAGCTACCCTACGCTTCTCCCTCGTCTTCGGATCCGTCTTCATCAAAGTGTCGCCGCCACCCGGCATAAAGTGCGTTGGGCTTCCGGATGTGTTTGCTCCTTCCAGTCGTTTCAGCCTCCTCACTCGGCTCCTCACACTACCGTCGACTTCGGCATCTCCTTCGATATCATACGTGCTCTCTGCATCCGCCGCAGAGCTCAGCCCGTCCTGATCATTCTCCAACACGCGCCGGGATTTTCTTGGCTTCTTGCCGAGAATGTCTGCAATTAATGTCTTCGGGGAAATGTCGCTGTCGTCGATGCCATCGTCTTCTCCGAGTTCAATGTGCGGAATCTCGTCCTCGGGGGTAGGATCTTCCTCGGCAGGTGCGTAGTCACTGCCCCTCTTCGTCTGTAGCTCATTCCAGAACTGTGTATTGTCCTCGCGCTCCTTGTGCAGCCTCGATCGGATGGCAGGGGAGATGAGGGACTCATACGATAGGTTCCACTCGCGCACCACACAAAGAGAAAACGCCTAGAGCATAAGTGAGAATTTTCCACCCTTGGATCACAATATTCTCACCTTTTTCACGAGAATGGGATTTTGAATAAGCGAATACACAGGCGATCGAAGTCATCGAGATGGACGATGTGGCGCCAGCAGCCTTCCCACAAAGGATCATTGACTACGATTCCGAGTAACAACTGTAGTATGTCCATCGCCGTTCTTTTCTATTCAATTCATTGATTCGTGTTGCTTCCAGTCGACCAGAATTTCGTGTCTTTATTATGTACCGTAGGCTATATACAGTGGAAATCTATGATTTATACACGTTCATCTGCCGAATAAGTTCGCTTTTCCTTGTCTTTTAAGTGCTTTTATGGCCACTTCGGTGCTAGCTTTTGCTGTCTTAGAACACACTTTTTCGTCTTTTTCAGCCTTAAAAAGCAAACGGACTGGGCTAAGAAAAGCGGTGAGTCTTTTTCAGCTTTTTCGTCTTTTTCGGCTTAAAAAAGCTGAAAAGCGGACTTGTAAAGATGCTGATGTGTAGGGCTCCAACCATTTAGTTTCCGTTTGAAGTTTGGGGCAAATCAAACGGAAACGGTTGCCAAACCGTTTAAAAACCGTTTCAAACCGGTTTCAAACGGTTTTTTTGGCGGGGAAGGTGAACGGGCGGGTTGAACAAACCCGATTTCACCTGAAAACCCCCCCAGCTCTTCTCCACAGTGGTATGCTCCAATTTTATAGATTCAAAAGTGTACAAGAGCCTTCCTTGTTTCTTCCCTTGTGCAGAGGTGTGCTCCCGCCATCAATCGCGGCGATCATTCCCAATTAGGATACCGCCCAGCGCCGCCATTGACCTCGCAACTATTTTGGCCCAAAATTCAATGGGACCAAGATTTCTCGCCGTTTTGAATCTCGTTGAGACCCAAACAAATTCTAATAACTGTGTTCAGTTGGTCGGTTGTTCAAAACCATTTGAACTGTTTGTTTGCGAACCGTTTACCGTTTGGCCCAGCCAGCAAATCAAACGAAAATAAAAATGGTTAAAACCGTTTGAAACTGGTTTCAAATGGAAATGGTTGGAGCCCTACTGATGTGTTTGACAACCGCTCATTAGTGACGGTCAGAGTAGATTTTAAATAGGCGATTCTGACGACGATTCTCGACACGATTCTGGAATTTATTTATCGTGGGAGAATCGTCGTAATTCAGAATCGTCTCGAGAATCGTTGTAGAATCGCCTCCAGAGGAGCTTCTACAATGATTCTGGAGGCGATTCTGACTGTAAATTAATTAAAAGCCGATTCTGAGCAATTCTCACACGATTCTGATGGGAAAAAGAATTCCAGAATCGACGTCAGAATCGTCGTCAGAATCGAGGCGAGAATCGCCCAGAATCGTCTGCTCTGACCGTACCTATTGATTCATTGAATGATCAGAGATAGAAAGAAAGCGGATTTGAAGTGTGTCCGCAAGAAGCGGTTGAATTCAAATACCGCAGCAGAACTGGGTACTTCAACACAGGCATTGGTACGGGCGAATCGCAGCGACGCCGGCCGATGCATATGATGACCACCAAGCACGTGACCGATGACGTCTGCGTTACCCACGCTCGTTTGCTTTTCCGTCTCCCATGGACAAGCCCTCACCACTCCGCGGCTGCGAGCATGATGCAACCTTTGAAGCCGCGCGTCAATTGATCTGGCCCGACACACCCTGGTCTTCTGAGATCACCGAGCCCGCGCGGCTGACCCAAATCATCTACACCTATACCAAACCCGACCAGCAGTGGCTCACCATCAACGGCGACGGCGACGTCCCCATGAACGAACCCTATGGAGTATTCCTGTGAATAGAAGAGTTCTCGTTTATTTACCGCTAGAAGTACCACAGAAAATCTTCCCCCTCCCCCAGCAACCTCCCACCATAAGAGAGTAGGTGATTTTGAATTTTCTGGTGGATATACCAACTTCTAATACCACTTCTAACTCACTATACAAACATTTTAAAATGCACCCACTTTTACTTCTAAATCCCCAACCTGCCCGTTCTAGAACGTCAGAAATACCTCAAAATTGTTCAAATTGGAAATTTGAACTTATGAGGTGATTCCCTGTGTCCACTGCTTGATTTTGTAGAAGGAATCGTAATAATATCATCAGTGGTTCTCGCTTCATACCCCTTTTCCCTAAAACCTGTGTTTGTGTCCATTTCCATGCTTTTGTTTCCCCATTCCTCATAATGTCTTCCAAATTCCGTCTTTTCTCACCCAGAAAATTCTCAGAACCACCCGTAAAAACCCGTAGACCGTTATCGGAGACCCCTCCGATGCTTATATGCCTCAATATGCCACCTTAGAATCACATATATCGACTGCCTTCCTATTTGGGATGCCGGAGGTTAGATGTCTGTCCCAGCATTTTCACAAGACACACTCCATCACATGTGTCTCTCGAAGTCGACTTTGGCCAACCTCCCAACACCACTTCTAATATGACTTCTAATACGACTTCTAATACCTACCACCACTTCTATAACATCTTACTAGGTACTTCTAAATTCTTCTAGTCGTAAAACCGGGCTGACCTAAGTACTAGATTTGTTCTAGATCCCAGAAGTCCGCCGTGCCTACCCAACTTCTAACACCTTGCGCCCACTTCTAATACCCTGCGCCCCCACTTCTAATACCCCGCCCACTCCGCACCTCCCGGTCCCGGTGTGACGTCATCCCGCGTCCCCGCCTGTCTACACTTCTAAAACCCCTCGCACGCACTTCTAATATCCCGCGCGCCTACTTCTAAACCCCGCCCCCACTTCTAAAACCCCGCCCCACTTCTAAAACCCCGGGGCCACTTCTAAAACCCCCGTTCAACTTCTAATACCCCGCGCTCGGATCAAGTGGCTGTGCCGGGCATCACTTCCTGTTTTCTGCGCCCACCAGCGTGCTCCTCCCAGTTTCGACACCGCTCCCCGCCGCCGACCCTTCCGCGTACGTGCCCCAACACCTGTCCTCGCCCGGCCCTACGCCCCGCCCGCGTCCGCGCCGCCACGCCCGTCTTCCCTTGCCAGCTCTGCGCATCCGCCACGTCCTCCCCAATACCTTAGTTCACATTGCCCGCCCCTGCGCCCCCGCACACGTCAGCGTCGCTACTCCCGTCCCATCCCGCCTCGACGCTGCATCAACCCCCGCGCGCCTTCCACCTTCGCGCGCGCGTCCCGTCCCGCCCTACGCCGCCGCTGTGGCCTCCCTCCATGCGCTGCCCGTCCCGTCCCGTCCCCATGCCGGCCGCCTCTCAGTTCGCCCTGCCCTTTCTCCTCCCCTGGACGCCGCTCCCTCCCACCAACTGCGCTCTTCTATCTCGATCCACACAATTCACGGCCGTCGGTACCGTTGCGGCCGTTATTGGGCGAACCGCCGCTACCCCTCTCTGCGCCCACCTCCATCGCACGACCACGGCCGCCACTCGCTGAGATCCCGAGGCAGCGGCCTATGGGCGCGGTGGATCGATGATCCCCGAGTTGTCTGGGTTTGCGCGCTATCCATGGCCAATGTCGCCGCTCCCCGTACCATTGCCCGCCCCCCAGCAGCGCGTAGCCCTCCCCATGCACAGCGGCTTCCCCTCCCCCAGGGCCGCATCCAGCCTCAATGACCGCTCCGACGTCAGCACGCCTCCCGTCCCCGCTGCAGCGAAAAGCAAAGACAACAGGGTGTCTGAACCAGTCCAATGACGCGCCTGCCCGCCGCCGCCCGGGTAGTGATCTTTCCTCTCCTTCCTCTTGCTAAAATTAATGTTCTTTATTGTAGGAAGTAAACGAATGGGGCACGCGCGCCCGCGTCCCGCACGTCCCCTTCTGCCCTGAGGTGCACGTGCACAACGCTGGCTTCCGCACCGAGCTCGAAAACTTGGAACTCGAGCCCGACGCCGATGTCGCGCTCCAGGAGGACGGCGACGAGGGCGACGGGCCTGGCGACAAATCACGATAACAACAGCAGCAGCACCGAGGAGGCGGCACCCGTGTCCCTCTCCGGCCGTGGCGACCCTCTCTCCCGTGGCGTCCCCCCCCACAGCAGCTGCACGACACCGCCGTGAGCGTCAAGCGCGCGTGGAGCGGGTCCGCGCCGGCGTCAGCGTCGGCGGACAGCTTCTACGCGCCCTCGCCCAACCCCACCGCGATGTATGTTTACCTCCCTCTCCCTCCGCGTTTCCCTGGCCCGTTGTCGCGCCGCGCCAGCCTCTCCCGTGCTGCACCCTCCCTCCCTACACCTCCGCGCTGTGCTCAGTCCTCGCATCTCCACCATCTATGCACCGCCGCCCACCCCGCCTACCTTCGCAGCTGCGCGTGTCGCCCGCACTGTGCTCCCTACCGTATTACCAGCTCTACGTCCGGTCCTCTTACACACGCTCCTTTGTACATCTTAACCACGTAGCTCTTCCTTCATTTTTATTACGCCCGCAGTTTTTCTTACTCTTGTTTTTTTTATCACAAGAATAGATTGCTTACTGCCTTGCCGTAGCGTGATTCTTGGAGAACCAGTCTTCGGGCAGCAAATCATGCCATAGTTAGTCCTCAAAGGACTTGGGATGTCTGGGCAGCAATGGTTCTTTTCGGCTGATATCTTCTGTCTGTTGTAAACATGCACCGCACTCTCGGCCTATCCCTCTCTCCACTCCACTTTCAAGGGACACCATATTGCGAAATCAGTGCGGAGTGCCACCGGTGCAGATCCCGCTTTATTAATGGTGAGTTCGTATTCCCGAACTCTGGTCCGTTTTGCTTGAGTTAAGCAGTGTTTGGACGCAAAACCACCTACGCAATAGGAGGCCCATTTGCTCGTCATTTTCGAGCCTAATGAAACCGTCTTCTTGTCATCTTCCCTTTCACTTACTGATTCTTCAGCCAATTCGTTCTGCACAAGTGCAGTCGCACGGCGGGCACGCATGGGATCCCAGATATGTTCTGTAATCATATTCTTTTACGGGACGCGCACGCTCGGGGCAAGTCATCTGCGTCCGTTTTTCTCTTTCCTCTCATTTTGCTGCTTTCGTCTACTGATTTTCGTATCGCAGCTGTGTACGTGAGATGCTGCGCCACGTCACACTCGTAGAGTCTTCGATCGCCACTTGCTCATGCATGTTCCACTTTCGCATCACAGTGACACGCCAACCAGCCGGCCAAGCGCGAGCAAAACCTAAAAGTCACGCTTCCGTTCCCGTATTTAATTTTCCTGTCTCCCAAACGTTCACATTGCTTCCCGTGGTTTCACTGATGAACTCCTGGGCCAACTCAAGATCCAGAACGATGTATTGTTGGTTGTCATCCATCCCGCTCTCGCAGTCGAAGGTGTCTTCGCAGTTCTGGACTTGTGGCGAAGATACCGGGACCTAAAGTTCGTCCCTTCACACCATGTATGTTGGAGTTTCTCCTAATAATTGTCCTGCCTATTGCTCTGTCTCTTCGGTACATCACTCCTTCCCCCTCCCTCCCTCTGCACGCTGACGCCGCCCCTTCTCGCCGCTGCAATCTATGCGAACAATAAACCATCCGGCCCTTGCGTATGCCACTCCCGCCCCTCTGTGGAGTCTCCAAGATGTTGTCGCAAACCGCTGTTCTCGTCGTTGATCTCCTTGTTCTCCTGTAGATCTTGCGCCGCCTCCGCCCCGCCACTTGTGACCACCTCATCTCCCCCTCAAACGTTCAGCTGGTGGCAATCCCCTCCTATTTCACCTTGTACTTCTCTTCTAGGACCCACACAACTCCGCTCTCCCCGTCATGCTTTAGTCTGCCGCCCGTCCCACATGTCTCGTCCCCGCTCTTTCTCGGCCGCTCGTGGATGTCCATCGCGCGTCTCCACCTTGCACTCGGCGTCGGCCACCTCCGCCTGCGCCGTGTGGTCCCGCCTCCAATATCCCGGCCTCTGTTCCCTCCTCCCTCGCCTCTACTAGGACGCATCACACCCCCGGCCGCCGCTGTTCACCACCCACAAAGGGCACTGCTGCCCTTCTCTTCGGCGCTCCCCGATCGCACTTCTTTCTTTTGTGGCGCTCCATTCCCGCTGCTGTCTCATACCTCCTGCGTCGCGGTACCTCCATTTATGGCGCACATATATCTCACAGCACATGTACAGTTGATTTCCCCAGTTTCTTACAGCCTTGAATTGACTCTCAATTGACTTTGTGCCGTGCTGAACCTCTACCAGCCTGTGTTGTGCTTCGGCCCTCAGGCTAATCCAAAAGAGCAACCTTCGACTCGGATGTTTTTCACCGAGAATCCAGAATCCACAGTGATTTGTGAGTTCATCATCTGCTTGAAGGTACGTATTCACTGCGTTGAGACCCCCCGTAGACCAAGGGTCAGTCTACCCGGGTAGACAGAGGGTAGACTGACCTGTCTGTCTACCCAAGTCCATGTTGGGTACACAACCTGGTTAACCCGAGTCTACCGTCTGTCTACCCTGTAGATGGAGGTAGACAAACCCAGGCCGAGGTAGGCCGAGGTAGACCAAGGCCGGGTTTTTCCAAAGAGCTTTCAACCCAGGGCGACGAGAAATTTACATAAGCTAGTTGCCATGACTATTGAAGAGGGAAATCAAGTGATTGTTTGATCCGATTGCCACCGCTGTCAATGTCTGTGCACATGCTTGGCAATGCCGTGATATCAAATCTGCTGGTGTTCCAGAACTAGGGCGAAGCAAGAGAGAGGCACCCAGACACAGGAAAGGCCAAGGTGAGCCCAAATTAGCGATGTAAGTTTGGACGTGGTGAGTGTACCAACAGAGACCGAGGTAGACCGAGGTAGCCGAAGGCTGTCCACCTTGGGTAGCCAGAGGTAGACAGGGGTACACCAAGGTAGACCAACATATGTCGACATGTCAGGGTAGACATATGTCTACCTGGGTAGACAGAAGGTAGACGGAGGTAGACTGAGGTAGACCCAGGTCAGTCTACAGGGGGTCTCAACGCAGTGATTGGAATTCCCCCGGGATCTGTCATGGTCGATTCTAGGGACTGCGATTGAACTTTGTCGATCGTGGTTGACACTATTACATGGACGACCCGTTCCACGATGTTCACGTTCACCGGTACTATCGGCAGCTGGATCACGGACGATTGGTAGCTCGTTGAGCACATTCACCTCGACTTCCGTCCAATCGAGAGTCAAGAACACGAGGATGAATACGCGGGTGCTGCGATGGCCAGATGCCTGTCTGAGCTAAAGGTACTGATACAGATGAGTTCCAATTCACTCACTTACCGCAACGTCAACTGAAATATCATCATCCCAATTACGAATTCGATAGCGCCACGACGAACGACGCTCTTATACGCTCGTTATCATGCATCTTGATAGAAAAGTTTGACATCCAATTTGTCCCCGAAAATTCACAGATACGTTGTCTTGCTCACTTTGTGAACCTCGTTGTCTAGAAAATTCTCGCTACACTGAACGAGGCCGATGATCCAGAGATGGTTGATTATTACCTCCCCAACAAGGACTTTCCGTTTCATTATGACCCGGATACTGATCCTGTCTTGTGGGATCTCGAGAACTAGACGTTCGAGGACAGAAGGATGTGCATGATGAGGGAGGGCTTGATGTCGAGACGATGACAGAGTTAGCAGCTGAACTCGCGAAGCTGAGTCCGCTGGAGAAGGTAATTGATGCGCACTGTAAGTTCTAGAGGGGCTCTAATAGAATTTATTAGCTTCGGTTGGCCGTGACCAAAATCAAAACCATTGCCGCTTCAATTTACAAAGACAAATTGCACAAATCGGGTCGAAAGGTTTCGTCGTTGATGGTCATCCGTGATGTGAAGCATCGCTGGAATTGTACGGGGGCGATGACTTCTCGTACACTAGTCCGTCGAAAGATAATTCCGACTGAAGTCTAGATCCACCGATTCTTATTATTTCTCCGCAGTCCGGGTGAGTGCCCCTTTTGTTTCTCTTCTAACGAGCTTCTGCGACTAAGTTTAAAAAGGTCTTCACGAAAATCACGCTTCAAATGTTGAAGTCAAGCACAGCTACGCTACCGCAAGTTCAACCTCTCCGGTTGGGGGCCTCGGTGAGGCTGGAGAAGCTGGAGACATACTATCTATGCCAGGGCACGTGCATGCCAATTCAACATTATAGCGACGCGTAAAGTCGTTATCTACGGCGATGCAATAATTACTTACGGCCTTACGGATTATTTTTGCTTCCACCCCCTGGGTCTGCCTTGGTTCAGAAAGCTGGACCTGGGCGAAGAAAGGCACAAATACGCTCGAATTCGCTTCACACATGTGTTCCAGGCGCACAAGAAGACCTACGACGACAAGGCCGCGAGTCGTGCCAAAGAAGGAATTGTGATGCCCAAACTCGTCCCGGGGCCTCCGCCTCGTTCCTCGATGCCATTTGCATGTTCGACACAGACGACAAGACACTACCAACCGGTGCAATCAGTGAGGGTTAGATCTTGACCAATTTTTTCCGCCTTCCAAACCGATCATGACGGACCCTTGTTATGGTGAAAGGTGGGCGCCTTATATTGCGGCTGGTATTCTCTCGCTTGACTGTTCATTCACCGTGGTTCTGTCTTCAGAGTTGTTACGCTAACAAGGGGTGTTAAAAGTGTCGAGGGTCCATGGCCTACGGGGCTTCTGCTGCACTGATCAACCCTCATTCGAAGTTGGAGAAAATACAGATAAAAGATCTCGTGAAGTGGAGGAACACTTGTCTCCGTCAAACAAATGGTCTAGTGGGACAGACCGGGAAACGAGCACTTCGATACATCGTAATTTCATGCCGTGAAGATTGCGGCGACGTAGAAATCTTGGTGAAGTGTTGGCAAGATCTTGAATCGATGACTAGCATGAACCTAATCGCACGCAGCAGGGTGCATGTTCGACAACGCAGAGCGGAAAACCACAAGAAAAAAATAACACCGCCTAAACACCCACGGGCTGACCGCTATAACAGCGCTCTCTTTCTTTGGTTTTGTCATAAGATTCCGTGCTTCTGAGCGAAATTTATGTGACGTTTTCCTCGCTTCTCTGGATAGCCGAATATCGCCCCTTAGATTGTTCCCACCGCCATACACTCCTCTGGGGCCGGCTTTCACTCGCAGGCGACGGCCAATAAGGAGAAATGAAAACAAAATTACTCCAAGGCATCGGGCTAACTCCGCCTTCCTAATCGGGATGAGGACGTAGCGGTGTTTGTGTAAGTGTCGCCATCAATCAGGAACGTTGCTTCTCGCCACCACCATCAACGACGGCGCCATAGCTTTGATCGATCCTTCGGTAAGCACCGTTAGCCTTCCCTCGCTCGCTTCAGACTAATCCACAACTATAATTAGCTGGCCTGTCCTCAACTCTGGCCGCCAGTTCTATTCCAGTCCTACCAAGGTCTCGGCTGTTTATCTCTTACGCATGTCATCATGTCCAGTAATTCTCCCCATACTTCCTAGGAATAGGCTACATACGACACCCCTCCCTGTCGTATGTAGCCTACTCCTAGTCCCCCATCTCCGATCCAGGGGATGGTGCACAGTCGCAGCGAAAATGCCGCGGCTAAATTGAAAGCGGCTGTCCTTAGCAGGTGGTTTGGCGTAACGTGTTCGGGACTGGAAGACTAGTGCTGAGTGGGAGGAAAGGAAAGTGGGCAAAGAAGATGTATCGGCACGCAGCAGGTGGGGTGCTCATGGTCGACGTCTGGGTTCCAGAAGATGATGGCAAAAAAGAGGAGAAAAGAGGGGAAGGATCGCAAAAAGCAGGAGAAACGAAGGGACGGATACACGCACCGCCGAATCTCGTGTTCTCGTTTGATGCGAATGTACTCCTCGGTTAACTCCGGTAAACGCGTCAGGAATGCTGGGAGAAATGTATTTTACATGTGCTGTGAGAGATATGTGGACCATAAATGGAGGTACTGCGACGCAGGAGGTATGAGACAGAAGTGGACAGTGATACACGACCAAAGCACCTGGAATAATCGGAGAGAGGAGGAGGGCAGATCGGGAGCGGTGACCACTCCATTGAGCTGTGGTGCATGTTCCAGATACCCAGTGTACTCGGCGATTGGCCCCGGCTTGAAAAAAAGGGGCTCTGGGCATACCAGGTAGAGAAAACTCGCAGATGTAGGAGTATTCGGAGCGTGATATAAGAAACATCGCAAAGATAATTTCTGCAGCCGCGCGACAGAGAATTCAGACGAGGGGTAAGAGTCTAGTACCAAGGTGAGATGTGATAACAAAACGTCGAATTGGAGACGAAGAGGAGATTGAGTGCAAGTGCCACCAGTTCCGCATCGGCGAGGAAAGATTCAATGACCGGACAGCAAGAGTGATGATGATGTGAAGAAGAGGACGAAAGGTGTTTACAACGTGGCGAAGGGATTAATGTCCAGTTTCGAGGCGTAAAACGTGCAGAGGAGGAAGATATGGTGCGGTCGCCATGGGGCGTATGCAGAAATTCGACGCGTCGACGGCTCGATAGTACCAAAACGATTGGAAACGCAGGGATGAGTGTTAAGCAACCTAGAAAAAGGATTGCGGGAATACAGTATAAAATTACCGAAGCTGCGGGAGTGAATCCACTGACCGATGAGGTGGGAGGAAGTAAAAGAGGACCGGATCAATTACATAAACACAGCCACCCCGCCTTTCTCTTTTCGCCACGTTGTGAGGAATGGCCGACACCTTACACATTGCTAGCTTAGCCCCCGAGCAACTGGGCGCCATTCCTATAATTCGCTCTTAAGCCTCGAATCATCCGAAGACTTACGCAATCCCCGTCACTGGTCGACTTGGTTCGCAGTCTGCGCGCGCCTTCAAGTTTCCCCCGAGATCCTTCACCCCAACACAGTGGTTTCCGGTAATATTCTGCGCTCAATGGCTCGCTTGGTTGGTCCTATCTCTTGGGAATCATTGTTTCTGCCTAGGCTTTCTGGTAGACGCGGTGTGTACGCTGCTTGTTAGCTGGTTTCACTTCTTGGGTAATCCTCAAAACAACTGTTGATCCGATTCTGTCTCTGGGCGCCTCTCTCAAAAACTGGATCTCTGCGGTATCTCTGCCGGGCGTGACAGCTAACCCATGCAATACATGTCTCTTACAATTGAGCCCCCAAAACACCGACATCTGTTCGTGTTCTCTTCTTAGCCTGCCGGTCAAATTTTCTCGTTATCTTGGTGGGATTTTCTCTCCGACGTTCGTGCGGCCTTTTCCACGGTCATTGTTATCCACCTCGGTGGATTTGAGCTCAAGAAGTCGAAACGTCTCCCACTTACGACTCTGAAGCTGTCGACGCTCTCAGGGAACGCGCCCTGTATCCCGCGTTTAAAGTTGGCGACCACGTCAGGCTGCAGATGGTTTCTGTGGATCAGCGACATGGATGCACTGATTTCCTCCCGAATTTTACACTCCCCTGGGTCCGTTCTCTGCCTGTTTGCCCACGGGAGTGGTATGGGGATCGAGGGAAGGTGGATTATGTGTTTCGGCTGAGGAGCCGGCGTGCTGGATGTGTGCACCGCAGAATCATGTTGGGAAGTCTTTTTTTCTGATTCCTGCTTCTCCCTGGCCTCGTTTCTCCTGTGTTAAGTGCTCCCTCCTTTTCTCATTCTTTCTATCATATGTCCTCCTTCATTCGTCTACCTCCTAGGATTTTCTCAAATGTCCGTTCTGAGTCTCGCTTTTGTCCTCTTGCTCCTTCCTTCCTCCCATCTTCCGCATTTCAATTCCGCGCCTAGCTCTTTTCCTGTACTCCTGCTTTATTTTTTCGATTATGTCTACTTTATTATCTTTGGGTTTTCACGCTCTCTCTTTCACGCCTTCCTTTTATGGCTGTGCTTCGATCGTCCTTCCCCAACATTCTTAACACCTCGTTCTCATTTTGATATACCTCTAGACGTTCACCTCAGGACTAGGTTTATAATCCGAGAAAGGGGCGCCCTTTTCCACTCCTAGTACGCTTGTCGGGATGTCTGTATGCGCGACCCAAAATTGTCGCCGAGCCCCCCCGTCGGCCACGCATTTTCTCCGATCGTCGAATTTGTCGAAATCGTACAGCCGTACGATTTGGGTTGAGAAACATGGATTATATTGGACTGCGTGTTCCGCAGTTCAGTAATTCGTAAAACGGGCACTATGTTACCGCGACGGAGGGTCTGTGCACAGAAACGAGGCAATAATTTTTTATACACAGACTGAGGGCCACCGCGTATTGAAATAAGAATTAAAACCTCAGTTCAAAACCTCATAGTACCGGACTTAGAAGTAATCTAATGCGAAGAGCAAGGAAAGGAATACGCCGAGCACGGCCAATTTTTCAGTCCGTCCCCTGCCACACGCGTACTATCCGTACCCTCTGTGCATGACCCCGCTCTCTCACACAGTCGAATACATTTTCGTCCAACGCTCCACTTTCCCGTGGATGCATCTCAGGCGAGTTGACCCCCAGAGCGTGCTCAGCGGCGACACGCAGGGGCAGTGAGATGGTTGAGCTTGCGGAGGTGAGTGATGCGGAGAGCTTGGTGAGAGTCACGGAATGTGCCGAAACGGGGAAGTCGCCGCACGCCATGCTCGAAGACAAGTGTGCGAGGATGAAGATAAGCATGAATAATTAATCGGCGCGCACGGCGTCTCCTCAAGTGCGGTGATATCGAAGACCATATCCTCCTCGTCCGAGGAATCGACCCGGCGTGTCCCCGTGTGCTGCCCTGGATCGGTGCGCGTGCGCGCTCCACGAGCGGGATAAGACCTCCTGCATCGCCAGGGTCTCCACAGGAAGTTCGCTCCGTCCTTGCCATCTGGGGGCGGTGAACTTATAACGCCGCCTTGCTTGAGCATCCCGATCTCGACACAGGCACCAGCGGCGACCGCAATATGCGCGCGTGGCGCCTGGGCCGGAGTCGAGCGCGACGCGAACGCCAGGGGACGTTTTAGAGCGACTATTGATTGGTCACGTCGTGAGAGTGTCCCCGCCGCTGCTGATTTGGGTCCCCGGCAGCGGGGACGACCTGGTAAACCCCGTTGAGCTCGAGGGAGGACAGCGATCCCGGCTCGCGGAAAACGTCCTCAACTGAATCTGATTTTCGATTTCAGTAGGTACTCTTTTCCCAAAAAGGAAATCACCCGCTCACCTTGTCAAGAAACGCGAGAGCTGTCCGGACGATCGCAACGTCGTGCTAGCGGTGCAGGGAAGCATCCAGGTATGTCGCGCACCCACCGCTAAAGGCATACAGCGGCAGGTGTTGCCTTAGGCGATCATCGCCTCCACAGGCGATCCCTTGTTCATCCGAAACGCCCCCTCTGCATTGTACGGCGTCTTCAGCTTCCCGCTCGCCATCTCATCCACCAGCTCTATATCGCGCTCCCAGGCGCCCGGCCCTTCGTCCTCCTCGACCTCCAGCCCACACAGCCCCTGCGGGGTCAGCTCCTGCAGCCCATTGCCCGTCTCGCCGTCGTTACTGCTCTGCTCGTACATCCCTCGACGAGCTTGATGGTTCTGAGCGCCGGCGATGCTCTCGTCCTCGGCGGGGATGTGCATCACCCATAGACTGCTGTCGCTATCCTTCTCGCATGGCATCTGCTTATTCTCCTTCGCAGCGGAGGTGGGAGCGGGCGGGACGGATATCGTCGTCGTGATGGGACTGGTGGTCGCCTTACTCGCGTTCCCGCCCTGCGCCGCCATCGCGCGCTCGCAGACGGGTGCACCGGCAGTGATATCAGTGATATAAAGGTGCGCAAGCTTCGCGCCATGCCTGTCGGGCACGTTAGCCACGTTTCAAAATAATAATAATTTTACAAAAAAAAAAAAAGAGGAAGGGACTACATACCGCCTTGATCGCATCCATACTACACGGCGGCAGATGCGCGATTGTTTCGGGGATATAAGGGACCGGCCTGAAGAGGCGCGGAGGGTTGAGCACGGGCGACAATGGGATCGGCGGCTTAATCTCCCGCTCCTCCACGCGCGCGGGGGCGTGCTGCTTGTCCTTCTGCTGCTTCTCGTGTTCGCGCTCCCAAGCGGCGGCCAGCTCGGCGTCGTTCTCAGCGTAGATGTGGAGAGCACGGGACTCGTATCCCTCGCGCGCGGCGTCCCCGCAGACGAGTCGTCGCTCTCCTCCGCGCGGTGTCATCTCTCCCTCTCCCTCTCCCTCTCCCGCTGCGCTCGCTCGCGCTCTTCATCCTCTGGCATCGCATTCGTCTTCGCACTCCAGTCCATCCCATCAAACCACACGTCCTCCTCCTCTCATCTGCTGCACGACATCCGCAATCCTCAGCGCCGGGCCGCATGGCGGGGTCGAGCGGTTTGCAGCTCGCACTGAGCCCAGGCATGATGTCCGTGGCGTGCAGCGTGCACGTTCTTGAAGACGGGGAGGAGGACGGTGCGCATGTCCTTGATGCGCGCGCTGTGCGCGGCCTCGGTGAGGGGGTATGTGGACGGCAGAGGGTTGGATGGCCGGGTGGCGCTCTTGCTGATGCGATGGCGGTAGGGTGGGCGGAAGAAGCAGTGGAGGGTGTGAGGGCGAGGACGGCGGCGAAATGGGCCATGAGACGGGGTGCACGGCACAGACCCCTAATTCAGGGTTTTCTGCAAGGTAAAGCCGTCGGGGTCGACGCTCTCGAGCGAACGGCCAAGAAGGAGGCGCGGGAGCGGGGTGGGGGGCGCGATTTGGGAGCTGAGGACCGCGGACCACGATTCGACGGGAAGACGTTGCTGTCGATGGAGACGGGGGCGTTTATATCAACGGTCAGCGCGGGTAGACATCGAAGGATGAGCTGCTGAAGCTGAAGCCAGCCACAATCAGCATGGGCAGCGTCGGCAGCGTCGGCGTATTCCGCACGCCGGGGAAGTCGATCAACGCTGACAGACGGATACTGGACGACCTGAAGCACCGAGGATGTGAGCCTTGGTTAAAATGAGCCTCACGATGAAATTGAGAACGGGACGACGTACCGAAAACCATATCGGAGGCGCCCGCGCCCGTTGCAAAAGCCGAGGGCTGAGGCCTTCGCTGGGGAGACTTGCTACATTGCTGGTTAAGCAGAGAAACAAGAAGGAAATATAAACGGCGCTCACCTCTGGCTCTTGAGCCCTCTAATCAGCGTCATGGATATTACGCATTTGTATGAGTTGTGGTGCCAGGAGTTTGTTCCATGCAAAGGAGCCAGGTACAGTACTGCGATCCGTTCGCGCAGCGTCCTGTGGATGAGGGCGCGAGGGCAGGGAAGCCCCGTTCAAGACTGTCCAGCAATGCTCCCCTTGTGCGACGTGGACGGCGCGAGCAACTTGTGGGTCGTTGCTGGGACGGGCACGTCTGTGTCCTCGTCGAGGGCGGGAGACAAGCTCGCATTGAAAGCGGGACGGGGTTATCGAGAACTTTAAGCTTTAAAAAATGGTTAGTAAAAAGAATGTATGCCTGGAATTGAGTTTACGCACCGCAAGCACTCGGTGGCCATGGCCGTGAGTTTGACATTGGTTTGACAGATGTCGAGCGGGCGTGATGTGACCTTGTCACTTGTCGACTCCGTCTCCACGGTCGGGATGACCACTCAGCGTCCTAGCGCAGTCTTGCGTTGCAGGCTCCAGCCGCAGCGGATCTCGACCTCGAATATTCCTTCCCGGAACACGGGATTCACACCGATCAGCGAAGGGCAAGCTGTGCAAGCCCAACAGCTATCTACCCCCACCCGTTGGTCGATTGCGCCTGACTTGGGCAATAAGCTCATTGAGGCGCTTGAAAACGATCTTGATATGCTTCTCCCCCAAAATCCGGCCCTTTATGACGCCCTCTCCCAAGCCAAACTCCGGTTGTTCAACGATTGGGGTGACTGCTTTGGCGACGATACTGCCTACGATTACGAAGATCAGGAGTCGGCGACCACTGATGCTTCGCGCTTGCTCTTGGCTGGGTTCGGGACAGCAGCTTTCCGCGCCATCCAAACAGCAGCGACCGCTTCGACAGCTCAATTGAAATTTCGTCCCAAGCTCGCCGCCCGAGCTGCAAGCTCCTTCAAAATCGACAATGGCCTGTGTTTAAACTCGACGACCACGCATATAATGGGCATGGAAGACAAGCGCGCCAGCCTTCTTCCCTGGGCTTCGGTAGAGCTGGTGCGGCGAGGTCTCAGTTGTGGTGTCGTTGATGTAGAAAAGGAGGCACCGAAAGATCAGCCCAATTGGTGGGTGGTCGCCAATAAGGTTTGTTCTCCTCGACTCCCGATGATCATTGTCTTCACATGTTCTCGAAGGGCGCACTGTATGCCGCGGCGTACGATATGGACTGGGTGGTTTTTGGCGGTATTGCCGTCTATTGTGTCGGCCATCGCATTGGTCACCACATTCTCTGGTGCCCGGTTTACAATCGACGTGACCAAGGGGATGAGGTTATACCTCAAACCGATCTTGCCACCATATTCGGCGACCTGCCTCCACCGTCGGAACCTCAGACCAGTCTCCCCCTACTCATCTTGGCAATCATTTTGAAAGGAATCATAAACAAGGGTCATTGTCCTTGGCTTCCACCAAGGTTTCCGCGCCTTTCTGGGCTCACGTTCGGTATCCCGCCGGGTGAGCCCCACTCCGAAAAGTACAACAGCTTTGGTCGGGATGCCTCGGATTCCTCCGACGAATCCAGTTCGGACAGTGGGAACGATGGAGACGAGAGCGGCGACTTCCCCGGCGGTTCTGCTCGTCGCACCGACAATTCCTCCCGATTGACTCGATCGTCTGCCCCTACCACTCTTGTCTCCGGCCAGCATCGCATTACGGGCACCTGGCATGGAGAGCTCGCCCAATCCGCGGGATTCTCGGTGCAAATTATGGAGCGTCTATCTGAGGGTTGTCATGGTATCGTGTACGCCGGGGCGTTGGCCCAAAATGGTCGAGTGGTTTCGACGGTCGCCGTCAAGGCTTCAGACAACATGCGTGGTCTGCTTGAGGAATTTTCGAGTTACAAGGCACTCAACGAGCTCATGGGACCGCACATTCCGCGGTGCTATGGACTCTGTGTCACCTCTAGGACGGCCTTCTTGGTGATAGCTCGTCTAAATGATCGTAAACCGGGACATAATCTGACTAAAGCGGAACGGTGCGTGTGTTTAAAAAATACCCGACTTGCGTGTAATGAAATTGTCAGAGGGGCAGTATATGCAGCCCTGAAAAGAATGCACGATGGCGGGTGGGCCCACAACGACGTAGTGGACATTGTCAACAATGTCGTCCACAACCTTCTGTGGACTGACACGGGACGGCCCGTCCTCATCGATCTGGTTACAGTCACGCAACATGTTTGCAACGGGCGCTGTGCCGAGTTGAAAGTTGCGAAGAGGGTGCTGGGATTGAAAGCGCATGAGATTGCAATTTGGGCGAGATAAGGCTGTTCGTAGGTAATATCGCTTTCTCGACTATCCCAGTCCCCGAGACTTGACTTTGGAGCTGTCTTTCTGTAGGGTTCACGATTGTCTTGCTTGGAAAACACGCACATAATGTTCTGACAGTTCTCTAATCTGTGCTATCATATTGTCAGTGGTATCTTGGGGGCGATGGAGTGTAATCTGAAGTGCAAGAGCCCAGGCTGCGTCTCCTGTGTTTCGTTGATTCGCAAAGGAGGAGAGAGCTGAACCCAACGGAAAGCTGAAGCGAGTGTGAGTTTCGATACGCCAGATACATGCGCCGCAAGAGAACCAACCGTACAACTCAGGAGCACGTGCGACTACACAGAAACCCTCGCCGGCTGAGCACCCAACGTCTGCTCACCGCCACCGGTCACAGTGGCCCTATGGAGGGTCAAACCATTCCTAGCTAGGGCACAGGTTAGAGTCCCGCTCACGCGCGGACTCGCCTTGTTTAACTACAAGAAGACCACGATGGGTCGCGATCGTGGTGAGGCTCCTATGGAGCCCCCAATCCGACTTCGTCTTGTGAGGAGCTCCGCGCCGAAGCACAGAGGCTTCACAGTGAACACCAACACGTTGGTGAAAATCCCGAGTTGGCTGTTTCGACGACCCACGGCAGAGGTCGTGCCTATTCAAAGATGCCCTGTACAACGGCAACCTTGGGAAAAATCCCGAGTCGGTCGTACGTGGTTCCCCATCGTTGATTTGATGCATGTAATTACGTTCACGTTCGTGCAGCCAGCCCGAGTGGAAATTCGAGGAACAGGCGCAATTAAAAATTACCGAGACGGCCAATCTTGTGGGAATAATTTGAACTAGACTGAGGCTATTCAAAGACGGAGTCCAGAACAGTGGCTTGAAGAACATCCCGAGATGGCTCACAGCAGAGGCAGAAAGACGAATTCCGCGGCCAGAATAGAATAGAACAGCAAATCCCGAGTCAAAACTTCGAATACAAATTAGTTACCTTGAGTCCCGGGGTCCATTGAACCGAATACTTCACGGCAGGTTTTGTAATAGTAATTTATTTTATTTTTGGGCCGGACCGACAGAGAGAGCTTGAGTTTGAGCAACGGGGGATGGGGGACGGGGGACAGGGGACGGGAATTGCTTGCGTTGCTTGGTGCTTGTTGCATATTGTGGCGGCGCGGTGTGTAGATGACAGTGGCCGTAAGCCTGAGGAACCATAGCGTTGATTTTACACATCAAAGACCTTGCACAGGGTCGCTGTTAGTCGTCGAGAACTAAGACTTAGATGGCCAAAGATTGGATGCGTGTCCTCTGGTCAAGAACAGGCCCCGCCGTGGGTACGTGGAGGAAAAAGCCAAACCGCGGCATGGCTGTGTTGATCAATGATCCGAACTCTCTTGTCCTCTCCCTTCACCATCGATCGCGCGGGTTCACTTCACTCGCCGACTGCAGCTCCGGCCTTCTATTTTCTGCTTGGAAATGTACTCGCTGCCTCCTACACGGTCTCTCTCTATGGTCTACTGGTGCCATCCACCCATAAGTAGTATGCGTTTCAGCCAGCTTCCTCCTGAAGTTGTACGGTACGTCTGCGTCTACTTTTTCACATCTTTTCCTAGATTTTCCTTGTGTTTTTGCAGTGATCCAGGGTATGGCGGCTTGCCTGGTGATCTGGGCGTCGTCAGGAATCTTTTTGGTGTTGTTGGATGGCTTGGAAGATGCACGTACAGACGCTACATTTGCGTTTCAGGCGACACTTTTGCCGTTCTCGCTCTCCTCGTGCATCGTGGCTTCCCGCATGGTATTTCTCGTCGTGAATTTCTTCTGCTCGATCTTCGAGCCCTTGCTGCGATTTGTTGCGATTTCTTCGGGCGATTGACGCCACCTTGTACTTTTTTGAATGACTTGTTGTCATCCCACTTGTCATTCATTCATCTTCTTTCCATCTTATTCCGGCCTTCGTCTTCATTGTATTCATTCTCCGCGTCGACTTTGCGTCGATCACATCCCTTTCATTTCGCTTGTTTTCGACGCGTCTTGCACCTGCTCGTAATATTCATTCATTATCACTTTCGCATTTGCATGTCCATTGAGAACGCGTCTATGGGGTCTTTCCTCTCTATGGAGCCCCGTCACCCTTCGTTCCATAATTTTACCTTTACTTTTGACTGCGGGTACTAGACACGCCATAATTGTGGCTCTGAATCAATCTCCTTTTGGATCTTGCGGCACATCCTTCGCGGGATTGCCCATTTACATGCACCGGATTCACGCCGATGTCTATCATTCTGCTTGCTTGCAATTCGCCGGCGTCCACGAATATGTCTATTCTATTCTTATCGGCCGTCTCATTTCTTTTTCTTGGATTATTTTATTTTCCCTTTCTATATTACGGACAAAAAACTAACGCTTCCGCAGACGAGTAGCGACCTACCACCTCTGCATCCTCGACCCCACTTCACCGCCCCGCCCCCCCCCCCACCTCCTGGGACGTCGATTCGCTCACCGCCGTCCTGCTTGCAGGTGCACGCGCGTCTTTTGTCCATGGATGTGCCAGTGCTGACTTACTTCCATCTTCTTGTCTCAGCCACGGGAGAGAGAACTATCCACCGGGATATGGTGGTCCCGATTCTCGATCCGAGCGGGGCGTCATACTGCTGAGTCGCGCAAACTCCCACCACTCATCATGGCCGGCTCGTTCTCGGATAACCGATTTGCATAGCCAATACTTCCGCCCTTTCCAGTCCTCCCTCCTGTGGTGGTTCGCATCGCGCCGCCGACATTCCCATTCCCATTGTTACTTTTCGTTCTGTCTTTGTTTGTCTTGTCTTTCTTCTTCCTACTCAACGCCCTCGCACCGACCATATTTTCCCCACGCTGAGCCTTATGGACGCAGCCGTGATGAGGTCGCCGTTGTGAGAACGTGGAGATCGTAAAGACGGTCCTCCGTACGGTACGGCAGTGCATACGCGTTACTAACTTTCCTTTCCTCTCTATTCCTCTGGCGCGCAGCTTACGGAGCTGTATATGTGGTACGTCATCTCCTTGTTTTTACAGCATTCACTTCAATAACGAGCGGTCAACTTCTTCTCATTGGCCCTGGAAGTGCATGTCAGTAAACCCTCTCTTTTATGCTGGTCTCTGTGGCCGCTTGCTCCCCTTCAAGGATACTTTGGTTAGTAGAACAGGTGTGTTCTTCTCGACTGTCGCTCCGTATTGGCTAACAAGATTTCGAGATTTCCCAGATTTCCCTCCTTTCTGCACGCTATAATTTTGTTGCGACGGTATTTTATGCTCGATAACACAAGGTAATACATCCCTCCCTACCTTTTTCAAAAGCTTGACCGCATGTTTTTTTCTATGCCTCCTTGCGTTCTATCTCAACCATAGGGAAGCGGTCGAGGCTTTCGAACTTTCGATTTACCGGTATAATTCTTTTCACTTCGAAATAGTATACCAAATTGCATTGCAGACGCATTCGCCGTCCGGTGAGTGTTGACCTCATTCTTAGCTCATCTCTGATTTCTTCAGATATAACCGATCCTACGTTCCCACCCAATCCGGCAATTTGAAGTATTGAATTCTCACACTTGGTACGCCGTTACGCAGATTTCTACTCAGACGCTGAGTTATTTCCTTGATAGCGCCGTATTTCCTGACGCTTCTCTGAAAAAACCGCCTATTCGGAATCTGGTGGGTCTCGATTACTTAGGTTACTTCCAATGCGCTTTTCCTATAGTCACGGGATTAGTGTCAAGACGCCATCGCACGTACTTCGGTATGTGTTTTAACTATGTGATACTCAGAACTCGTAACCTTCGATGAAGCCATGTTTAGAATGAAGATCGCAAGGCTCAAATTAGAGGCAAACCCGTGCGCGAATTGACCTATCTAGTGAGTAAGCTTTGATTTCATTCGTCCACTGCACTAATCAGCCTGCTTCAAGTGCTGCACTTCCTTTGCTTCACCACAGTTCGTTTGCCTTACGCTAATTTTATTCCGTCATGTTAACTGCGCAAATTTTCTATGCGTCGTTCAAGTACTCAACTTCAGCTATGGCGTGCTTGACTTCTTCTTTCTACTTGGCTAATATCTTGTTGACTAGGCCTCGGGAATGCGGGAGAAATCAGAAGTTCGTGCGATACGACAGGGGTAGCATAGATACACCGGAGATCTGTATTGTGTACCTGCAATACATTTATTTGACCCTATCGACCTGACTGAATTTACAATCGAACTGACTGAATTGATTCAATCGACCTGACGGATAGATTCAATCAACCTGATTGAACAAACTCAATCGACCTGATTGAATGAACTCACTCAGCTGACTGTATGACTCACTCAGGCTGAGGGTAATTTCTGCCAAAATACAATCAGCCTGAGTGAATTTTTTTAGTCGGGATGAGTGGGTCATGCACTCATGCTACCGCAATCTATACAGTCAGGCTGAGTGATTCCATACACTCAGGCTGATTCTATTCCCTCTCCACAGTGACAAAAATCAAGCGTAGTTGTATATTTTCTGCTTGCGTAGAAAAATAGATTGTTTGCGCGTAATGCGGTGATAGCTACAAGAGACGTAGGGTTTTAGGGTCGAGGTAAGCGCGTAAGAATTAAGGCGTATTTAAAGCGCCCACCTGCGATGGCTATCCAGGTGAGTCGCGGCGCGTAGAGCCGCGCGCACCAAAAGGGGAAATGGAACTACTGCGGCCCCATCAATATTTGTGTACGCGTTTGAAAGCTTTAAGCGAGGCTTGTTCTCGTACCGTTACCATCCTCCTAAACTTCACGTCGTGAGTGCGCACATCCGCCTGTTCAAGCTCCCATCTCTGTCTATCACGGTGGCGCGTACTCTCTGCGGCGGCAAGACGAAGCGTGTCGAGTGCGCGTGCCACTCACCTGGCACAAGGGGATGACGCATCGACCATCTGGAGCACGCACATAGACGATATGGAGGGCACAGCCGACCCTGGCGCATACCGACGTGTTGTCTATTTGCGTGCCGAGGTTGGTCGTCGCGTCGCTGCATTCAAATCGCGTCAGTAACCATGAGTGGCACCGCCGACCTTTGGCACATACTAGCGCTTTGAGAGCTAGCGCGCTGCGTGTCGGGATGTAGGTCCCTGAGTCGTGCCCTATAAACCTAGACTCTACATTTCGCCGCTGCGTCCGACACCACGTCACGCCCAAGTTGGCGTATTTGAGGTGCGTCGTGCCTTAGCACATTCAATGTTCTGGCGCTGATTTGCGTGCTTCCTTCAGTTTCAGTCCCCCACGCGCGCGCGCCGTGCGCGTCCTTTCTGCCGCATCGCTTCAAGGTGCCGCAGCGCCGTGTCGCTCACACCCTGCGAATCACTGCGTCTGCATATGCTCGCCGCACTTATTCTGCGTAGACGATAATCCTCGTCTCATTGCGTGTACGCAGAGTGTCTACCCACGCTACGAACCTACATTGCGAATAATGTATGTGTAATTTTATTCCCATCGATCTTTGCTAATGGCTTTATAGGTCTTCCATCATCCAGAGCAGAATGAATCACAGGTCCAGAAATGCACTGCCAGCCCTATCCGCCGCGTCCAACGCCTCCCTCGCCCGTTTCCACCTTAGCGCCGCCGCTACCGCCGTCCCGGATCGGCCGGATCGGCGGCTCCGCGACAACCTCTGACTCACATCGCCACGAACACCTCTGACTATGTCGTCCACCCCACCAACACGACCGTCCGCCCTGTACAACGTGGAATTTCCACCGTCGCCTTGCTCGCCCCGCCGCCCACGCATCTGTCCCACCCAACGTCGCTCCGCCCGCCGCCGCCTGTGGCTGCCGCGGCTATCTGAGCGTCACATCGCAAGATACACCTAGCGCAAACAGTAGCAAGGCACGGCGCAACGAGGATGGAGGCGGTGCGCGCGAGCGCCGGCGGGAGGGGGGTCGAGGGAAGTACTCATCAGTTATGCTTCCTCACTGCTAGGGCTAACATTAAGTCGAAACGATAACTTGAATTTTGGCGTGAAGGCGGCCTCCGGCGATGTGCCGGACCCGGCAAGTCGGCATTGAGCTAATTTGAAGCTCAGCCGATGTCGCCGGCACAGGTTCGGCTTCCAAATCCGAACATGCCAGGAGCACACCGAAACTTTTGTGCGACTCACGGGGAAAGCGAATAAGAGGCCGACGCGGACTGGATGGATCCTATCCTATGCGAACACGTGAAGCCGTTGCATTGCGGTCGGATTCCGGAGTTCAGGATCAAATATGTTAAGATGATTGCGTCCTTGAATACTATTAGGATAACAAAGAGCGACGCTTACCGCGGGAAGAGATATGGGTTGAGTCGTGGGCACGGCAGAAAACTTCAACCTTCAATGCGACCACGAAATCTTGACGTATTGTGGCCTGACAGGTCAAAAGCGGACACACGGTAGCAGCCGAGACAAAAGGGCAGTTCGCGTCGTAACGCAGTTCGAGTCGACAGTAATATGCTCAATTAAAAGTATCAGTAATTTGAATAAAACAAATAAATATTCACTACACATACATGCCAGGTAAAGTTATATTAATTTCGGAAAGCTGTGATTCCATTCCTCGCATTCAACCCAAGTATAATAGTGAAGGCCGAGACTGTAAGTTCAGAGATCGTGGATGGATTGAGATTGGTAACCAAAGCTAGGTGATCGATCGTGTCAGATCCGTTGACGCTACCGGGATCTGCTCAATGCCGAGTGAGTAATGCAAGGGGAAGCTTGAGACTTTTCTGTATGTAATGAATGATGAAGACAAGCCAGCTGGTTCGGTTGTGTGAGTTAGACCTCGGTCCAGTTTGCGGCGCGTTCAGCGAGTAGCTGCCGAGTACAAGACGAAACATTTCTTGGACGAGGTGTCCAGGAGCACGGGGACGACACGCTTCATGTCGACCTACAAAATGATTCAGATGGCGAACACCAGATGATTGCCCTGCAGAATCCATTCCAAATTCGAACACAGTGATGCATGCCCGCTCTTGCATTTTCCTGGGGATATCGCCACTCGTTATTGTCGCCATTGGGATCAAATTCCAGCCTCTGTCGCTGCCAGAGAGCTTGTCCCGAAGGTGCTGGCGTGAATTGAGCCTGTAAATGGGTGATTTTCTGGTGGAGCAGTGGACACGAGGACGTACATAGGTGGCAAGCTGTTCATTCAGGAAACGCCAGAACGTGTTAGGGGTTGCCAGAAACTGCGAAGCCGTGAGTGTATAGAAATGTAGCGACAGTTGTGCCAGTACCAAAGCCATATTCACAGCCGAAGGCAGCGCGGTCAGCACATCTGATTCCACTATTTGAGACAACTTCCCCAATTTCGTGACCATTACCCCTAGCAGATGCGCCGATGCCACCTTGAAAACAGTCCGAATTAGATATGGGAATGGAAGGGATAAAGACTCACATGAATATATTGGTCCTCAAAAACGGACGAGAAGTTATGCAGCGCCATTGAGGTGTGGGCAGAAATAACGGGACCAATCGGGGTCTCCAGTAAAGAAAAGACACGGGTATCGAAAAGTGGCGTGGTGGGTGAAGCAGCGCGGCAAGGGATCCAAAAGGCGAATGGGTTAGCTTATAATGGAATGCGAGGTCGGATTTCACCGTGGGCTCGGCGATCAGAGTCTCGGGAATGGTGAACTGCGAACTCGCGGTATTGCCCGGTCGTGAAAGATGTACCGAACACAAGAGATACGACCACACCTTGTTTGAGTCTCGGAAGTCAGATTGAGGCAGTAGGTCCACTCTCAGTCTCCACGGGCGAGTAGAGAGAGTATCCGGGAGATTTTGAGGCGAGTAGTACCCATGTTCGTCACTTCGTTACTTCGCTTAGAAATGAGAAAGTTTGTGAGTTTGATGGAAAACCGTGAAAGTTCGTCATTTCGACAGATATCTGAGAAAGCTCGTCACTTCAATGAAATTTTGGTGAAAGCTCGTCACTTCCGAGCGCGCGCGTGGTAAGTCTAATGTTTGATCACCGGAATTACGGAACAACGCAAACGGAATCCCGTTCTTTGTTACCTACCACCATCCACACCCCGCTGCCGGTGCTTCGCGGTCGTCTCATCGGTATTCAAGTCGCAATGCACACCAGGTGCAAACCAGCGGGTGGGAACGCGAGCAAAGTCGCCGGCGCAGAGGAGGAGACTGACATGAATGGGGAGATCCAGGGGAACCTGTTCGTCAGCGAGGTAGCGTGATCGTACCAAACTTGCGGGGACGGCGGGCGTGAGTGCTGATGATTCTTTCTGACACAGACAACTCTGACATAGAGAGCCCGCATCGTGTGCGACACCAACAGCTAAGTAATGGTAAGTGACTGATGAACCCCTTCAGTTCGCTAATACATAGATGTCTAGGCCCCGGTCATGAGAGTACTGGGGACTCAACAAACACGGGGGTTGTGTGCCGTCAGGCGAAGTTGATCTTGTCAAGGTGATTTACACCACTCGGCGTCGCAAAGCTCTACGGCGTGCAGAATAGATCTAGAAAAAAACTATCTACAATTTAGCAGTTCATATCTCTCACTCTATGTATATAATCCAGGAATATCGCGCGATATTCCAGGCTGAATATGGCTTAAAGAAGTGGGAATAGGGTGTAAAGGAGTGGAATAGGGTGTTGGCCTGGGTGGAATAGGGCTTAAAGAAGTTGGAATAGGGTGTAAAGGAGTGGAATATGGCGTTGGAATATGGAGTCAGGGTGGAATAGGGCTTAAAGAAATTGGAATATGGTGTAAAGGAGTGGAATATGGTGTTGGAATATGGTGTCAGGGTGGAATATGGTGTTGGAATATGGAGTCAAGGTGGAATATGGCTTAAAGAAGTTGGAATAGGGTGTAAAAGAAGTGGAATATGGAGTCAGAGTGGAATATGGAGTTGGAATATGGAGTCAGGGTGGAATATGGTATAAAAGAAATTGGAATAGGGTGTAAAGGAGTGGAATATGGCGTTGGAATATGGAGTCAGGGTGGAATATGGTGTTGGAATATGGTGTCAGGGTGGAATATGGTGTTGGAATATGGCTATAGCTATTCCGGGCGCCAGCTCAACACTCATTATCAAAAAATCATGTTCTCCAAAAACTGTTCCCGCAACGATGCGAACACACCGCCACCCGAAAAAAAACCTAATCAAAAAATTTCTTCAAAAACCGTTCCCGCAACGATGCGGGAAGCACCGCCACCTGAACAAAACCCTTTCCCAAAACCGTTCCCACCTCGTTGTGATGAGGTTTTTTTCGGGTGGCGGTGTGTTCCCGCATCGTTGCGGGAACGGTTTTTGGAGAACATGATTTTTGATAATGAGTGTCGAGCTGGCACTTGGTATAGCTATAGGTAAAAACAGACGGAATGGTACGATGCACCGCCACAGTTCTAGACCCGTTTCGATTGAGCTCAATTTTTATTCAATGACATTCAATCCATTCAATCTACTTCGATCTGCTTCAAAACTCTTCAAGGGACTTCTCACTGGGCATCACCAGCTCAGTGAGCTGAACCTATTTCATTTCTGTCACAGGTCACCAGGTAAGATTTCAGCAAATGATTAGAAAGCGCAGTTAATTTCCTTGCTTCTCTTGAACTTGAAACCCTGATCCGTTGTAGGAAGAGTTCATTGAAACATCAAATGTTTCTGAGCCAAAAAAAATTGAATCAAGAAAAGGTGTAAGGACAGTTGTGACAGCTTCAAACTCTTTCAAATTTTTTTAGATATCACTTCTACTGAGGAGTATTCATCCCATTCTAGAGATGTAGAATATAGGTACTGTGCCCTCCAGGGACAAGTTCTCTTTCTTCTTGAGTGGCGCGATGGAATCAGACCTGCACGACATGACGACTGTCCTGTCCGTGGACACAGAATATTCCACCACACTCACCATAACAGAGTACCTTTCTGTCAGGGGAACCCCCGCTCTTCCGGCCTTTCCGGCTATCTCTCCGGCTTCCGGTCTGGTTTCCGGTCCGGCCTCCGCTCCGGCTAATGCCCCCAACTCTCCGCCTGTCCGTTCTTGTTGGCACGTGCTATGCGACCAAGCCCGTGATCATTGTAGATACCTATGTATATAATCCCAGAAACCGACTTCGGTTTCCCTGGGGAAAGTGGCTTAAAGAAGTGGGAAACCGTGTTTGTGCAGCTTAAAGAAGTGGGAAACTGTGTTCATGCGGCTTAAAGAAGTGGGAAACCGATGTCAAGAGGCTTAAAGAAATTGGAAAGTGATGTAAAGAAATTGGAAACCGAGTTGTAAGGGAGGAAACTGAGGTGGAAAGTGATGCAAAGGGAGGAAACTGAGTTGTAAGGGAGGAAACTGAGTTTTAAGGGAGGAAACTGAGGTGGAAAGTGATTTAAAGGGAGGAAACTGAGTTGTAAGGGAGGAAACCCAGCCCAGTTGTAAGGGAGGAAACCCAGTTGTAAGGGAGGAAACTGAGTTGCAAGGGAGGAAACCCAGTTTGTAAGGGAGGAAACTGAGTTGCAAGGGAGGAAACCCAGTTGTAAAGGAGGAAACCCAGTTGTAAGGGAAGAAACTGTGTTGCAAGGGAGGAAACCGAGTTGTAAGGGAGGAAACTGAGTTGCAAGGGAGGAAACCCAGTTGCAAGGGAGGAAACCCAGTTGTAAGGGAGGAAACTGAGTTGTAAGGGAGGAAACCGAGTTGTAAGGGAGGAAACCGAGTTGTAAGGGAGGAAACTGAGGCAGAAAGTGATGTAAAGGGAGGAAACTGAGGTGGAAAGTGATGTAAAGGGAGGAAACTGAGTTGCAAGGGAGGAAACCCAGTTGTAAGGGAGGAAACCCAGTTGTAAGGGAGGAAACTGAGGTGGAAAGTGGCTTAAAGAAATTGGAAAGGGATGCAAAGTGGCTTAAAGAAATGGAAAGTGATGCAAAGAAGGAAAATGGTGTTGGAAAGTGGGGGTAGCACTGGGTCAGACCGGAAAGTGTATTTAACTGTGGCTTGGTATGAATCTGGCATCCAGTTCTTTAAGGTGGAAAAACTGTTAAAGAAATAGGTGGTTTGAGGTGGAAAAACAGTTAAAGCATCCAGTTGTTTGAGCTGGTGGTATCCAGCTCTTTAAGCTGGAAAAACAGTTAAAGAAATAGGTTGGCATCCAGTTTGTTTGAGTTGGAAAAACAGTTAAAGCATCCAGTTCTTTAAGCTGGAAAAACAGTTAAAGAAAAAGCTGGTTGGCATTTAGGTGTTTGAGCTGGAAAAACAGTTAAAGCATCCAGTTTGTGACCTGTGGCATCCAGTTCTTTAAGCTGGAAACCCAGTTAAAGAAATGTGGTTGGCAACCCTGGGTGGGATGCAGGCATCCAGTTCTTTAAGGTGGAAAAACAGTTAAAAGAAAAAACTAGGAGGCATCCAGTTGTGGCATCCAGTTCTTTAAGGTGGAAACACAGTTAAAGAAATAGGAGGCATCCAGTTCTTTAAGGTGGAAAAACAGTTAAAGAAAAACTAGGGATATAATCCGGGAAAAGCGCGCGCTTTTCCCCAGGGAAAAAGGGTGTAAAGAACTCAGAAAAAGGGCTTAAAAGAAGTGGAAAAGGGTGTAAAGAAGAGAGAAAAGGGTGTAAAGAAATGGAAAAGGGTGTTGGAAAAGGGTGTCCGAAAGGAAAAGGGTGTTGGAAAAGGGTGTCCCACCGGAACAGGGTGTTGGAAAAGGGTGTCCCACTGGAAAAGGGTGTCGGAAAAGGGTGTCCCACTGGAAAAGGGGTGTCAGAAAAGGGTGATAGACTAGGGAAAAGGGTGTAAAAAAGAGAGAAAAGGGTGTAAAGGAATGGAAAAGGTTAGTTATTATGAGAAAACAGCACAGGGTAGGGATTCAAAGGGACCCTGTGCTAGGGTTTCCGTCATTCGGCTCTGTGTGTACACAGTACAACAGCAGCTGTGCTGTGGGGCCTACTAGGGGTGGGGTTAGTGGTTGTGAGGGGGACTCAAAGGCACAACATATCCTTCCTCTACAATGAAGTGCTGGGGGTGACCGTGGGGTGACCGAGGACATGTTGTAAGGAAAAAAAGTCAAATGCACATGATGTCTAACAAGCAATGTGTTGGATGGCTGGCAAGCCCAACACCTACATGAGCACGGTGTCACAACCGTTGCGAACGTTGAACACACAATATGTTAGATGCCTTGGCAGTCTAGAAATGCTCTAAAAGCCCAAGCCCTCTGTGAATATGGTGTCGCAAACCATTGCGACACAGTGAATCTCTCTGTATTGTGGTGTCGCAACCGTTGCGACACGGTGAATAGGGACAGTGAATGGGGCCATAAATCGAATATTTTGTATAGGCAGGCTCTTTGTATTGTAGTCGCAACCGTTGCGACACGGTAAATAGGGCAATATACTGAATATTTTGAACAGGCAGGCTCTCTGTTGTGGTGTCGCAACCGCTGCGACACGGTAGATAGGGCAGTAAATGGGGTCATATATTGAATATTTTTACAGGCAGGCTCACAGGCAGGATCTGTACTGTGGTGTCGCAACTGTTGCAACGCAGTGAATAGGGCAGTAAATCGAGCAATAAATCGAATATTTTGTACAGGCATGCTCCCCTCTCTGTATTGTGGTGTCGCACGACACGGTAAATAGGGCCATAAATTGAATATTTTTACAGGCAGGCTCTCCATATTGTGGTGTCGCAACGGTTGCGACACGGTGAATAGGGCAGTAAATGGGGTCATAAATCGAATATTTTGTGCAGGCAGGTTCTGTATGATGGTGTCGCAACCGTTGCGACACGGTGAATAGGACAGTAAATGGGGCCATAAATCGAATATTTTGTATAGGCAGGCTCTTTGTATTGTAGTGTCGCAACTGTTGCGGACACGGTGAATAGAGCAGTAAATGGGGCCATACATATATTGTGGTGTCGCAACGGTTGCGGCATGGTAAATGGGGCTATAAATTGAATATTTTTACACAGTAACCATATGAAGTTTGATTAAGCAATCTGCGTCTCAACACATAATCCTGTTTAATCGGTGCTTGTTTAATTATCATGCCTGGTTGGGCACAACATTATTATTCATACTCATAGTAGCCACATTTATTGATTCAACTATGGTTTATCCAAACAGCTGTCGAAACCAGAACAGACAATAGCCAGGAGGGAGATGATACTCAACCGCGGGATTAACACATGTTTAATGCACTTTCAGCTGGCAATCCCGGGAGAGTAATGAATACCGATTATCAAAACGGTGTTCAAACCGAACAAGTTCACTGGTCATTGATGGCGGATAGAAAACCAGTCTAAACAAAAGAGTGTTTGCCATTCGACACTGTACCGTTCAACGCATGACCGACTGGTAATACCGTGAGAGGAATGAACACTGATTATCAAAACGGCGTTGAAACCAAAACAAACTCACAGGTTTTTGGCGGCAGATGGAGAAACCAGCCCGAGCAGAACAGTTTTTACCGATTAACACCGTGTCGTTCAACACTACCCAACTGACCCGTGAGAGCAACAAACACGGACTATAAAGTCACTGTTTACTGTGTGTACAAAAGTGATATCGTGATTGATGAATCAGTAAATGGAAGAAAGAGAAAGTTGGATGTCCGACTTCCTTCAATGCTCGGATCGAACAGTGGGTAGCAAAGAGGCGAGGACACCGGATGTGGTAGTGCTTCCTGCAAAAAGCTGAGCCATGTTGAACGAAGACGCAAAATATGTCCTTGCCTTCTGAATGTATCTCACCGAGTTGGGCCCACAGTATATGATGGATAGGCTGAGAGTTCATGCAAGGGGATAGTGATCTCCAGAATCTGGAGTACGAAAATTGAAGTCTGGTGAATCGGATTTTTGTCTTCACCGATCCGGTCTCGAGCCTATTTGTTTGCATCAACCTAATCGCGAACCCAAATGAATATGAGTACAGTTTTTCGATGGGAGAGGGGAGACTGAAGAGGACGTGTAGTAGCTTGGCCTAGCTTTGCAGAGAGGAAATCGGCTGTTCCATTTCCGACGGTCAATCGGCTCATCGTGCTCAGAATGCAAGTACTTACCCAGCACCTCAGACCCTATCACAAATTCGCCCGCTTTATGGAATCCACTGTTGACTGTGAGTGCCATTGGTCAATGGAAAATGACATCTGAGCGTCGTTCTGAGAAGGGATGAGTGAAAGAGAACAGAATAGATGGGGGGTTCAGGATGAGGATGAGAGCGGTTGGGAGAATGGTTTCCAAGGGGGCAACGGTTCCAAAGTCCTGGGCCTTTCAACGACCCTGAATCATGATTGGACTGCACGATCCCTGAGGGACTGATCAAGTACAAAACTAATCTGACACCGCAAATATTAACGGAGATCTCGGTCAGGTTGGCATTTTCCGGCTGGGTAGCACGCGCATTTTTTGGACTGCGATCCGAGGTTTTATCGGTCGCGTCTCTTGTAACTAATTTATTGATACTTGGCAAGCCACAAAAAGAAACTACTCAACTCAATTAAAACAGCAAGAAGGATCTCATATGCATTGTCTTATCAAGAGCAAACTCAAGCATAATATTTGCCCGAATGTTTCCCGAGCCGCTCGGTCTGTCCGTGACTCCCGATTCGGGATCGGACACAAGGCCGAGAATGCCGAGGCTGCTCCACGCACAGGTGACAATGACCGTCCAACAAAGATTTTGAAGGAAGGCGCTCCACAAGGGGCCTAAACATTTTAAAACGGCTGTATCATGGCCGCAGCAAATGCATTGGTTGAACCAAGTTCGCGCACTCCATTCACATTTGATCGAATCCAAACAACTATTAACACTGGTTGAAATCGGAAGGCGCGCAAAAGACTTATTATTAGTTTAGGTTCGGTTGAGCTGTGGAGTGTGTTTTCGGCAATGAAAATGCACCTACCTTTCTACTTGTGAATCCGGGCCCAACAATGATTCAGTAAGTGACCCGTTGAATTCATTCTTTAGCTTATGTATTTCCATTCACTACACGGGTAACGAGAGTCCTACTAATCGACCCTGCTGATGGTAGCGACACCAGAAGCCTCCGAATTGATCGGCGATCTTTGTTTCAAGTTCATGAACCAACGAAATTGATCTCGGGTTTCGAGTTTTTCGACCCTGAGGTCTCCCACTCTTCTCATCATCTCTCCACCTTCCCACTGGGTTTCCATCCTTCACGAATTCTCCATTCTCTGCCCTCTATAATCCTACCAAGATAGTGGGCACATCTCAAGCTCTGAGATTGTCTCCTCTGTGCCACGAGGTGTGAGGCCACCTTGAGGCACCCCTTACCCCGGGAAATCGTGCTCTCGGTCGCGGTGGTCACCTGAAAAATTTCAGTTCCAAGATTGACATTCGAAAACGGTTTCAACACCCACCCTCGACCCTCCTCCAAGATCTCCGCCGGTGTAAGTGAATGTCTTTCTTTTCTTCATATATCTTGCTTTCTTGTCTTTCGCGCTTCCGCCTTGTCTATTTCCCCTTCTTCCCTCCTCCTCTTCACATCAACCTCGTCTCCATTATGAGTCTGTCAAGGCCTTAGACCTCAGGGCGAGCACTGCTCTCGTGTCGTCTGCCTCTCTCGCTCTTCTTACTGTGCTTGTTTCTAACACTCACCAGCATCCCTTCCTTGCATCTTCTCTGTTGCTCTTCTCATGTTCATGTTTTGCTTGTACAGACACGTTTGTTTATTGCTCTCAAGCTTCCAATCGATGATTGCGATTGCCTGCACTCTTCCGAGCTCAACCCGACCCTCGTCGGCGGTAAGGTTTGTTTTCAGCTTCTGTTCCATCTCCACTCACGACTACCAGTGCTTTGATCAAGCGCCGATCCAAAACAACGAATTTTTTTACCTTCCTCGGTTAGTTGCCTTTCACCTTGGAAATTTTCCCTTCGAGTTTGTTTTTTACTGTCCCAGCGAGCTGCCCGTACCATGGCTGGTTCTTTCTCCTCGCGTGTGTCCCTTCCTTCAATGGTTCATGTTTTACTCGATCCAACTCACTCCCACTGTATCCTCTTCTTCTCCGCCACTTTCGTTTCTCTCCTCTACGTTCATCGTTTATCCGACTCGCTTTCCATTTCAAAGTTTCTATTGTTCAAACATGACCTCAAAGCCTTTCTCCATCTTCGACTAGTTACTTTTGTAACCTCGCTCGTATACACACCAACCTTGCCGCATGCCCGCCCCACCCGACAAAATTCAGGGTTAATCGCACCCTCTCTAATCACACTTTGAGTGGACCCTTCATATCGACATATCGGACCCCATCTCGTCTTGTTTAGTCTTCCTTAAGCTTCTTCCACCCATCTCCCCTGCGATTCGCTCATGTCCGTTCTGTAGTTCAGCTTCGCTGCTGCGTCGGCTGACACGACGAACCCCATGTTCAACACATGCCGTGTCGGAACGACCCTCGACGCATGCAGGACCAACAGCCTCCGACTGTGGTTAGTGTTTCAATCAGTCAACTCTGCCATGTCACAGTGTGTACTTTGATTCACTCATATCTAATCCAGATGCATGGTCGTGTCAAACTCTATTCCCGCACGGCAGTATCATTTGCGGATTTCGGTAAGTCTTTCCTTACACACTCATCTCGGTTCAGCCATGTCACGGCCCACTCATGTCTCCTAAACATGTACGCCTGTACATTGCATCTACCGCAGCCCGCCATTTAACTCGCTCATAGTAGCCGATACCCCATGCCCAGGCGGGTTGCTTGTGTGATCAGTGCCACTGTTTTGTTAATCCGCCACCCCCTGCTCGTGTAATTGAATACGCTTGAGTTTCAGCGCTGTTTTTGTTAATCAGTTGGCAGTGCCCCGCTGTCGTTTTTGACACACGTTTCACAAATCCAGAATCACTGATCAAACAACTTCGCCGGGAAGAAGTCGCCAATTCTTTGGGATGGTTGCCTCATACAGTCTGTTTGAACGAACAGTGATTAAGCGGGGTTATGCGTTGAGATGGGAATTGTTAAAGCAAACTTCATACAGATCTTTCACTTCAAATAAATTGCATACTCCTCCTAAGTCTTGTTATTCAACATTGTAATGGAAACAAGCCTTCATAAGGTTATGGTGGGTGCCATGATGATTATTTCTTGCTTACTCTGCTGGTTTATGCTATGCCCTATGCCCGTGCCGTCGCACACCATATGCTCTCATCAACTTCATCACACTGCCTCTCATTCTTAGTATATATACCTTGCTGTCCGTAGTTACGTTTTCCGGTCAATCCACTACTTACACCAGTTCTCCCGCTCGAAAACCCCCTCTGAACTTGTGCCTGATCTCGACGTCTTTCGAATCCATCACAAACATAGAGACTGGTTACGAGTCTAGATGTAGAGCGACGGGTGTCCAAATCCGCGGCATAATCCGCGTCGACTCAACCGAGAGGACGAATGTCGCTCCCCGCACCACGACGGTAGTCCTTATGAGCCATGAAGTCAAAATGAGGGCCGGCATTCAAGATGATGCGATTCCGGCACTGCCGACGACTGTGTTTGACCATCGCAGCGACCAGTTTCTAAGTTGTCCCAATAACTTGAGAAAACTGGGGATGCCGCGTTTGTATATGGGCGATATAGCGTGCAAAAAGTATTTTTCGCAACTTGAGGTTACCCACCGAAAAAAATGGACAACTTCAACCTCCAAATACAACTTCATTCACTTCCCAAATTTGGGTCACAACTTCAACCGATGACAACTTCCTGGCCGTCTACCGTAATGGCCCAACAACTCCAGGAAGCAACAAGCCACGTTCAAAAATTGCACCATACAACTTCAAACCCTTTGAAATTTTTGAGGTGCAACTTGAATCGGCTTCAACCTCACTTGGTTGCAACTGTGGTGACTCAGTTGTGTAACAGTTCCATTCTTAAATTTGGCTTAGGAATGGATGGGTGCCACGCCTCTGAAGTAACTCACTGTGCAAACCCTACCGCCGGCATTTTCCATATGCCACAGGGCTTGGGAGATGCCTAAGGTCCGAGCTTCAACAGTTGTAACGTCTATTTATAAGAGATTAGAGAGATACCTACGTCCAGCAGAGTGTAACGTGAATACTGCCTTCGGCACTGCCGGCTTGGAGTTAAAGGGTTCGTAAAATAAATTGCATTAGATCCAGTTCCATACTAGAATGCCATTTGGGAATAGTCATGATATTACAGCTCTTTGCAGAACTTAGGGTGTGAACGATGTTTTTTTTATATCGGACTTTTTTTATCAGAACAGCAACCCTGGGCTGCATACATACATCGATGTCGACCAGGTACAAAAGCATCCTAGTTCCTGCTGTCCCGGGATTTGATACATACAGAGCCAAAATCCGATCCGAAAAAAAAAAGTTGACCCCCCTGTCCAGTTCTAAGTGTGCTAGGGTACATTATATATCCTGAAGCATACCCTCAAATATTTTCAAGATTTTTGATTGAGCAGTTGTATGGCATGGCACCTGTATTTATTTGGCCAAATTCCAAGGTTGACCTAGATCCGAAAAAATGCCGGGTGATGCGAGATCACAGTGAGGTCTAACACACCACACACCAACCATACATGCACAGATGCCTCCCTCACGCAATCCCAGGGGCCAGTCATCTACAAAATGACATGTATATGAATGACCATGTTTTTGGTATGAAGTGTTCAACTCTGAATCACAACTGGCAAAATTTGCCATTTTTGGCAATTGTTCGATTTTTTGTGTGGGCAAACCAGTGGGATGGACCCGGTTTTTGTATCAGAATACTTCTAGTTCTCGCAGGTATTCTACAAAAAAAGCCCTAGTTGAGAGGCTTCACAGATGCGGCTCAAAATCGGTTTTGGCTCTGTATTCGCCAAAGCAACCACATTGATGGGCCATTTCGCTGTATTTGACTTTGAAAATCTGAAACTGGCTTGGAATTCTTCTTGAGAGACTGTTGGTGGTCAATTATGTGGTGGCTAGAAGAGCCCAAGAGACGTGCTGGCTGCAGAGAAAAAATAGCCACCAGTGGATCTGGTGGCTCTGCGCAAACTCTCTATGCTGAAGTGCCATGTTCCGCTTTCAAGTATTTCCTACCAAGCAGTCCCTGTTTTGCGGAAAAGACTTGGTGCTGAAGTGCCATGTCCTGCTCCAAAGAAAATGCTTGGTGCTGAGAGTTAGGCACTGCAGAAAATACCTGGTGCTGAAGTGCCATGTCCTGCTCCGAAGAAAATACTTGGTGCTGAAGTGCTGTGTCAGCTCTGTAGAAAATACTTGGTGCTGAAGTGCTGTGTCTGCTCAGTGGAAAATACTTGGTGCTGAAGTGCTGGTCCTGCTCCGCAGAAAATACTTGGTGCTGAAGTCTGCTCCGAAAAAACACTTGGTGCTGAAGTGCTGTACGCTGCTCTGCAGAAAATACTTGGTGCTGAAGTCTGCGCCACAGAAAATACTTGGTGCGCTGTGTCCTGCTCTGTGGAAGAGACTTGGTGCTGAAGTGCCATGTCTGCTCTGAAGAAAGTACTTGGTGCTGAAGTCCTACTTGGTAGGAAATACTTGAAAGCAGGACATGGCACTTCAGCACTTCAGCATAGGACAGTTTGCGCAGAGCCACCAGATCAACTGGTGGCTATTTTTTCTTTTCAGCCAGCACATCTCTTGGGCTCTTCTAGCCACCATATAATTGACCACCAACAGTCTCTCAAGAAGCATTCCAAGCCAGTTACAGATTTTCAAAGTCAAATACAGCGAAATGGCCCATCAGTGTGGTTGCTTTGGTGAATACAATGGGTATGCATCCCAAAGATCCATAACAGAGTGCAAAAAAAAAATCGATCCATTCATATGAGCTAAACTAAAAGACAAATTTACAATGAAAATATGTTTAGAGGGTTGGACACATTGAAGGGTTGAAGTTGTGTCCTGCATACTGCATGTGACTTCCCAAATGGATGGATATTTTCACAGATATTGATATTTTTGAAAATATTCCTGGTGAAGCAACAGTGACTGCCACCAACATGCTTCAACAATGGAATATGGTTTTCTAGGCTATCTGCACCTGTGTGTCCATTTTTGTTTTGTTTTTTGTTTTGGTGCGGGGTGAGGCTGGCTTATTAGAGGCTTCCTACAAGTGCTCAATACCTCCAGCCCTCCCCTGTCCCTCGCCGCACACCATCTCAAATAGACACAGGGATGCACAGTGAGAGCCATCTTCCAGTGGACTTCCTCGGCTGAAGGAAGACAGATATTTCCGGTCAGCTTCTACCCACATTCCCCGGGGTTTGCCTGACAGGTGATCCCCGCCTGGTCTCGTTTTCTTCCCATTCGCAGCGGTGGCCTCTGCTTTGCAGTGGACCGGCTTTGCTGTGCCATCCTCACAGCGGCTGGTGTGAATTGTGCTCTTGCCATTGACCTCTGTTTTTTTTCTGGTCCCGTCCACTTGGCCACTTCCAATGGCGTGCATCTGTTGCCTGTGGTGAATCTGTTCCCCCTCTTCTGCCCAGCAACCCCGTTGACTTGACTTCTCATTCAGGAACTCTAGACTTCTCAACTAGATCCTAGCGCCTTGTGGCTTCTCACGCTCTTTGGGGTCCAGCATGGCACGCTTCTCCACTGGCTTCACCTGTCCCAAATATTTTATAACTTCTGGTGCGTCTCCCATTCCCCCTGCATTTCGCTTTCCTCACTCCTACCATGACCCAGGCACAGTATTACATGCCCCACCCTACCGCAGCCCACATTGCCCCTACTCAACCCTCCAATCCACCAATTCTTACCCCGAATCTCGCTCCGGCCAATCCTGTCCTCATGTTTTCCCCTGCCAACACCCTCCCGACGGCTCTCACCACTCATTGCGCCCCTGGTGCATGTGAGATCTGTGATGCCCCGCACCTGTGCATCATCAACCAGGCCCCCCACCCCTTGAACAGCGTGCAGACAGCCCCACTTCACCGCTCAACCTGCTGCCCCATTTTTTACCCAGAGAACCCTGGGATCAATATCGAGATGCATTACCTCGAGGTGGGAAAATACTTCTACGTCGCTAATCTGGCTCGCGAAGAAGGTATCTACACTTCCCGTAGGTCTTTTGTCTTCCCCTTCATCAAACCATTCCTTTCTCTGACTGAGGAATCACGCAGCATCAACGCTCATCGAACATCGGAAGGTGTCATCAATGGGCTCCACATGGCTGCTACCACCTTTGCCGAGGCACAGGGCCTCTGGGCCTTATCGTGCCTGCGCTGGCATGGTCATGAATGCAAGCATGAGTGTTTGGAGCGCATCGACGCGCAGGGCAAGCACTGGGCTCTCAAGGGGTCAGAGGTGATCTGCGGCTCCAGGTTGGTCTTTTCTCCCGACTTTTCCTAATCCCATCCTCATGCTCTTCCTCGTCTGCAGGGCCACCGTCTTCCAACTTGCCAAAGACACATATCTCAACAACATCCACATTTGTGGCCACCACAATGTCTCTGTGCTCATCCAGTGACTTGGTGATAACTAGATGGAGTGCACTGTTGGGAGGGCGGGCGGCTAATATCCTGGAACTAAACCACTACTAACACTGTACACACTGCCTCACAAAATTCAATGTGGTTCTTGTCTCTTTACTCTGTTAATTTACTTTGTGAAGTTGTGAATTTAAATCTGGTTTCTGGAATGACGTGGAACATTTTCACTCGAAGACAGTTAGTTGGTTGTGGTATTTCCTCATGCATTGGGTACATGAATCTAGAACTGCTGATCGACGCTACCCTGCCCAATATTTATGCCACCCCTCTGTCCCTTCCAGTCGACACAAGCACCTGTTCCTCAGCTCGGTCGCGATGTGGGCCCAGCCCAATCTCATTTGCATTCACTCATTCAAGGTGCATCTCTCCAGGCCCAACCGACTTCTTATCAGCCATACTGTGGCCAACCATATGGGACAAGCGAGTCAATATCACCCCTATGTGATTCATGGGGGCGGACCTGACCTGCTGCGGGGGGTCCGGGCCGCATGTGTTGGCCGTTGAAGTCTGGAATCTGTTTTATGGTACGGAGATGGTGCTGCTGGAGAGCACTTGGTTCGGAGTGTGTGAGGAGAAAGTGGAGGATCTTTGTCAATGTGTTGTTGGCTTGCAGACGTTGGCTGGAGCCTACAAGGCTCAGATGCGCACTCCAGTTCCCTGCCGTCAGCTTTTCAAATCCAGCCAGTGCGTAAGCCAGTACTCACAGACGTGTTTCTAGACCACAGTGACAGACCTGGTTCTGGGGCACCTGGGCATTTATTCAAACCTGCTCGAGTTGCAACATACTATAATGTGTTACACTACATTAAGATGTCATCTCACAAGGGTTAATGCTGGCCTGGGAAGTTAGCTAAGAGGGTTATAATGTGTCCTCGACCATTAGAAGGACGCTGGACAACGATCCTGGTAAAGGGTTGATGTGAGAAGTCGCTAATGGAGCAACCACAGAAAGTGCCTTACCATCCTGGAATGGATTGGGGCTACTGCACATCCCTGACTAAGGGTGTATTACAATGGATTATCCTTCTGAATAAGAGGGCTCGCTGTTTGACATCATCTGAGGTCTTCAGGACTGCCAAGAGATGGTTAAACTTGGTTGATCCACCAATTGACTAAGAAACCATACTCGGGTACTGGGAAGCAGCAGCTATCACGGTTTTCAGACAAATTACTTGAGCGGTTCAAAGCAGAACCAGTTTACAGCTAAAGTCGGAACCGAAGGTGCGAAGAAAATTTCCTGATTTGGACAGATTTTGGATTCTGCAACCGATTCGTGTTTCTCTCACTCATTTCTGGTCGGATTACCATGTTTTATAGCGCATGCTATCAGGATAATCCCAGCGCAATTAGTGACAGAGCCAGATTTACAAAATAATATTTTGTTTCTACCACCTGACAGAGGACCCTGGTTTGAGTTCAGCATGTTCTATCATGTCAGGTTCATCTCCAATCTGACTGAATTTTTGCGAGAACGGAATGTCAGCTATCTGGAAGAGAGTGACAGATCCATAATCATGGATCTTATCCTCGGAAGCTTGTTATCGCATCACGAGTGATTTCTGATCATTATATATCAAACCAGGGTTTCTCAGTCAGTTTTGAACCAAATTGGCTGCTGAAGGTGACTATAGCGATGCCTCGTAGTCTACTGGAGAGTGACAGAGCCAGAATCACGAATCTTATCCTCGGAAGCTTGTTATTGCATCACGAGTGATTTCTGATCATTATATATCAAACCAGGGTTTCTCAGTCAGTTTTGAGCTAAATTGGCTGCTGAAGGTGACTATAGCGACGCCTCGGAGTCTACTGTCCGGTAATATGGTTTTTCCACACCAAAAACACGTCCCGGAAACATCTCAAGTACGGTGTGTCACGCCCACACATCACTGCATTTCGGCAGTTCCTGGACGCACGTGCGGCCACGTTTGGCGAGGCTTTGCCGAGGTTGGTCTAGGCGCCTCGGCAGGGTTTTCCCGGCAAAGCTGTGCCCAGCTACAGCAAGCTTCGTGCGAGGCTGCCTCGCACCACCTCGCGCCACCACTCTCCAGATGCGCTGAGGCTCCTCAACGCATCTCACCCAAAGGCCCTCCCATGTACCTACTCTGCCAACTGTGGCCGAAGCAGGACTCTGGACAGCCTAGCCGGTGGCCATATCCGCGGAGATATACATAGACTCGGCTCAAACTCGGCTAATCACGGTTGCTAGACAAGGTGGCGACAGCTGTCAGCGTTTGGTTGTCGGCACAGCCTGCGAGCACGGCCTCGACATCTGTTTTTTCTAGCTGGTCCCTCTCTCCAGTATTAATAAGCATTTATTCATCATTCAGTTGTCTATGAGTGGCCAGTAGTATTAATTATGCACTCATTTTGGTATAATCAACCATTCCCATGTCAATTTATTCATATTTTCCCACAGGAATACAATGGAACCGATGGGCGATCTCACTACTGTATGGCTCGGCGAGAAAGGAGCTGCGCCGCTATGGCTTGCAATGCTAGGCAGACCTCGGCAGGGTCTGCCGAGCCTAAGGTACGCCCAGGTCTGCCGAGGAACCTCGGCGCACCCTTAGGTCCAGAGACCGCTGAAATGCAGTGCATGACATGCCTGTCATATTACTCGTGCCCACAGTCACGGTCTTCTTTACCTGGTGCAAATGCCGACCAAGAGGCAACTTGCCAATTCTCGAGAAGCCCATGCTGCAGACAAAGCCCAGGCCGTTTCCATTCAGCTCTCAGATTCACCCTCCGAGCATTCCAGTGTCAACAGCTCTCATTTTCAGCTTGATTTCCCTGTCTCCAGCATTCCCATAGCATCAGCTTCAGAATCTGAGAAGATTGTCATCCCCTGCGGCACGTCAAACTCCCTCCCGGAAGCGGAACATCTCCGAGTTGTCAAAGTCCGAGACCTCGGATGCGCCTGCCGACAAACCTGTGAAGATGAAGTCGGGGCCCAAGCCCAAGACAAAAGTTATCCCCCAAAAGTCTGTGGGGCTTAGCAATGACAGAAAAGAGCAAGATGCACGATGCGCAGCTGATGTGACTCCACAAAGACACACCTCAGTTACGTCGAGACGAGGGGGGCAATTAAGATGTTTTTGAGTGGTTTTCTTTTGCTCCGGTAAGCCATATTATCAGACAGTAGACTCCGAGGCGTCGCTATAGTCACCTTCAGCAGCCAATTTAGCTCAAAACTGAGAAACCCTGGTTTGATATGTAATGATCAGAAATCACTCGTGATGCAATAACAAGCTTCCGAGGATAAGATTCGTGATTCTGGCTCTGTCACTCTCTCCAGTAGACTACGAGGCATCACTATAGTCACCTTCAGCAGCCAATTTGGTTCAAAACTGACTGAGAAACCCTGGTTTGATATATAATGATCAGAAATCACTCATGATGCGATAACAAGCTTCCGAGGATAAGATCCATGATTATGGATCTGTCACTCTCTTCCAGATAGCTGACATTCCGTTCTCGCAGAAATTCAGTCAGATTGGAGATGAACCTGACATGATAGAACATGCTGAACTCAAACCAAGGTCCTCTGTCAGGTGGTAGAAACAAAATATTATTTTGTAAATCTGGCTCTGTCACTAATTGCGCTGGGATTATCCTGATAGAATGCGCTATAAAACATGGTAATCTGACCAGAAATGAGTGAGATAAACACGAATCGGTCGCAGAATCCAAAATCTGTCCATATCAGGAAATTTTCTGTCGCGCCTTCGGTTCCGACTTTAGCTGTAAGGCTGTACCACATGAGGGTAACTTATTTAGCCTAATACACCATTCCTGAGGCCAATCTGACACCAGTAGCAAGCTGTATTGGGTCAACACTAACGGCATCAGTGTTTGATGGCTGCCGGGATATGCCGAAACGAGCTTTACCATTCAAATCATGCATACACCATGTGAAGGACAGTGCTCCATGTATATTACAGCTATTGGCAGTACTGAAGGCGCAGTCAAAAAATTTCTGGTTTCAGATGTTTTCAAATAATTACCTATAACTTGGTCAGTTCTTCTGGATTTGGATGAGACCATGCTTGTCAGGGGAACCCCCACTCTTCCGGCCTTTCCGGCTATATCTCCGGCTATCTTTCCGGCTTCCGCTCCGGCCTCCGCTCCGGCTTTCCGCCCGCCCGTTCTTGTTGGCACGTGCTATGCGACCAGGCCCGTGATCATTGTAGATACCTCCGGACACGTGCTACTGGGTAGTTACTGATTCGTATATAAGGTTTCGCCTAGCGTGGAAATCCTCATCCTTTCTTCTCTTCGGATTCCCCCGCTAGGTGTGTAGTTTCCCGCTCCTGTATTTAGTACCCATATTTATACTTTGGATTCCCCCGCTAGTTCCCGTGCCCCGCGCCAAGCTTAAGGTTGCCCTTACAATGCTAGATAATTCGGACTAATTCGTGCGGAATTAGTGATAGAAAAAATTGTGTAAAAATATCTCATATTGGATGATCTGGCTTTTGAGGCTTTGTGGAGATGAATCTAATGTGGCATGCCCAATTCATGTCTTACTTGTCTAGATTTTGGCTAGGGAAGACTTGTTAACATTCTCAAACATGTCATAGAGGCAAAAGTACATAATATCTCATGTTTGACTGAATCTCCACAATATTTCAGATCCCGCTGGGTTGCCTGTTATCCTGACCTGACTGCAAACATCACAGACTGGATTATTCAAAGTTCTCACTCTACGACATGGTTCTAAATCTATGTAGGCCATCTGTTACAAAAAACCATGTTGTTTGAACATGCCTGGACCTCGCTGGACAGCATTTATCTCGAAAGTGGCCCAAAATCCTACATCATCCAATATTAAATATTTTCACAAGTTTCTCTCTATCACTAATTCCACATGAATTAGCCCGAATTATCTAGCATAGCTTCATCCAAATCCATGAAGAACTGACCAAGGTATGGGTAATTCTTTGAAAGCATCTGAAACCATAAATTTTTTGACCACGCCTTCGGTACTGCCAATAGCTGTAATGTCATTATGGCCTTAGGATCAACCATAAAACCGGACTCACCATCTAGACCTCGAAAAAAAAAGTTGGTTGACTTTTTGGCAGCCAATTGAGCAGAAAATAAAAATCTTGGACACTCAACCTAAATTTCCTTTTTTCCCCATCAGCGACTTAGTATAAATATTTTGAATGTCCCCTACCCACTGCTCTTGCTGTTGCCGGCCTAGAAATCCGCAGCCGGTGTGTGCCGAGAACTATCAGAATGTGATGGTGCCTGTATTTCGATGGTACAGCCTGCTACTGTAGTCAGATTTCTCTCAGGGATGGTCTACTAGATGGAAATATTCTACCCTGATGTGTTACAACCTAAATCTGAACTTTAAAGATTGAAGTTTTCTTCGAGTTTGGAATAGTGTGACGTCTGGAACGTCATAGCGAACAGTATACATGTCCAAAAAAATTATTGGGACCTTTTAAAAGTCGTTTTCTCCTTCAATATGGCTCACAAGCTCTTCTGCTCGCCGCAACGCGTCCAAGTCGCGTCGGTAGTTAGGCACGTGAGCTTCCAAAACAGGATGCTTGCATAACAGGGAGACCTAATGGTAATCAGACCGCGGTAACCAACAGACTAGGAGGTTGCACAGCCTGAGGTTGGTCTGAGGTCACACCGAAGACGTTGCATAATAAAAGGCAAGCCGAGAGCAGCATTTTGGTGTCCACGATTCCAGGCATCTAACGTGCGGATGGAAACACATGCCTGTTCGAAGTACTTGCATACAGCGGATGGGATGGTGCTGTGACAGCAGTCGTTGCAGGCATATTTCTGGGCTCATGCACTGATTTCTCTGTAGCGATTCCTTGAAGAAGTGAAGTTGTCTCGCGGCTTGGAAGTGTTGAGGTAACAGATAGGGAAGGTCGTACTTCATGACGCTGCAGCGGTATAGTAGATAGGGATATAATAAAATGGAAACGTGCACTCAGCTATTGTACTGCTGCCTGTACTCGAAGACTCGATAGCAGACATCTCAAGATATTAACCGTTCTTTAACGAAATCCTACGAAACCTGTGCACATTCCCCATGTAGGCTTATCTCCTTTGTATTTTCCTCTCCTCCCGTCCTTTAACTCGTGCCCTCCTGCCCCATTTGCAACCCTATTTTTTTTCCATTGGTTGACGTCAAACATTCAATCGACTGCGCAACACTGATATCAATCATGGCAGAGGCCCGCACTCAGCCGCTTTCAGTTGAACATGCGCGGGGAGTATCCATTTTTTTTTAAAAACCCGCCACAGGCGTTGCTGCTGCCTGCGCCGCAGCTCGATTTTCATCAGAGTGTATCCTTCTGTATTTGTACTTTCTTTCCCATCCACGCCCCAAACTATCGCTTGGAACCTTCGACGGGCTGTGCGCTGTGACACATTAATCATTTTGAAAGATACCGTCTATTCGCATCGATCCAGTCCCACTAACCATTTCGAGGGTTCTGCACTGTAGTCCCGGAGTCTTGACGTCACCGATCAACCTTTGGCGTGCTTCGAGCGCTCAAAGGCCTCTCAAAAGGAAGAGCTGTATAGTCTCGCCATGCCCTTTGCTTTCCTTCTCCCATCATCTCGCCGTGATCATCCCGTTGCCCCTCTGCGGTGCACATCCTCAAGTCCCGCAATATTCTGCCTCGAGCTTTGGGTACCTCATAGGCTTGCCGCCCTCAAGTCCCGATCAAGGAAACCGACCAAATTGACGAAGTATCTGTACCTCTGTTGACCACGACTGCGTCCAACGTCCTTCAACCGTTTCAAGAGGCGCTCTGCAAATGTCGAACGGGTCTGCACCGTCCTTAACCGTCTTATTGCCGGCGATCGCAGTCCAACTGTTGTCCAATCATTGACTCAAGTCTCTGCAAGACTGAAGAGCAAATTCACTCGGCCCGCCTGAATGGGCCAAAAATTTTGAGCCGTCATTCATTTCCGAACACCCCGCATGCCATCAATCCGCGACAACGGACGGCGGTCGAGGCCAACTCAAAAGCGCATTCAGCCTTGCCCTGCTCTTCCCTCCCCTGTGTCTCCCTTCCAGTACCTCTGTTCTCCATGCACAAAAATGTTCTGGATGTCCTTCTAATGGCTGTTTCCAGTTATTCCGGCGACGAGGACTCTATCCCTGTACATGACTAAGCTCAAGCCTCATCAAACTCTCCCTGATTCCCGAAATTCAAACTCTCCCTTCCATCGCTGTCCTCTTATCAACACCAATGAAGCCCCAGATTTTTTACCATCCCACCACGACAAATTTCTTTGACGCTGGAGGTACACCGTGATTTCTTTGGTGGCCATCAAGGTGTGCAGATATACATGTTTGGTATCTGCTGAATACATTCGAAATATAGTTGCTGAGAGGCCGGCCGCACGAGTGCGCCGCACACTGCTCTCGCGTTCTCCGTCCCACACGATATGTTTTTCACATTCATACTGTTAAATCGAGCGGGCTCGCTCCTAGGTTGTACCGCTGATTGGTTCATACATTGTGCACACCAGACCCCTTGGTCTTCCTTCGACACCGGCGTGAACGTGTTGCACATAGTAGTAAGCGAACTAAAAAAGACAGTGTGATCTGCTAATCGTAAATTCCACAGGACGCACTGGGCATGCATGTTAGAAATTGTGCAGACCGGGTCTCCCGCGAAATCAGGTGCACGTCGTGGGGTCACCTGGGATTCAATAAGGGAAGAAGGTACACGTGGAAGTGGGAGCGGGCCGGAGCCGGAGCTACAGCCATTAATTGTAGATATGTAGACCTCGAGCTCGAAAATAAATTATCGGCTCTTCAACTTCCACAGCCCGGCTGCACTGCCGGATGAAATCGAAGCACCCATGCCTGCCGGAGCGTAGCGAAGGCTTATCTTGTCCTAACTCGAAGAATACTTGTGGGAGCTGGGAGAAAGAAAGCAAGAAAGAAGTCCCTGTTTCATTTACATTTCGATCTTAAATACTGGATCGGGTAGTCTAGTTTATTCTCCCCCAAAAACTCACCTTGGTTGCAATCAAGGGATCCGACCTGGTCACTGACCATTTACACCAGAATCACCGACTTTCAACGTTTCCGTCCCAGATCTCACTTAAGTACCTTGTAGAGAAGACACGGGCCCCACCGTGCAGCAGACCGTGAACCCTGACACAGTACTTCTACCTTTACCTTCTCGTACGCAAAATTGCCGCTGCCCCCTCTATACCACTTTTAATATGGGCACACCAAAATCCACTACAAATGCAGTCGGTTCCTCAATGCAACCCTCCGGAGAAGTGGTGCCGGTCTCATTCCGCCAGACAAAAGTTTCTCATCTATCATTCTTCGCTGCTCAAAACCCCGAAAATTCGGATTCATTGCATGTTCGACGAGTTGAAAATGTGCGGTCTGGGTTTCCTGGTGTGCAGCACTCCCTGGCCAGATTTAGCCGAGTGGCGAGGCCAATTAGCTTGCGCCGCTTAGCGGAGTTTGAATTGGCCGGGAACGGGCGGGCAGGCATGGCTTGCGGCATGTGCTTGACTACACCAAGCATATATGTATTTAATATCTTTCTGAATATTGGACGCTCCCCCCTCTGTCCTACCTTACATTATATAAAGAACCAGGGGGTCTGGCCGTAAACTGTTGTAGGAGACCCGATGGTGCGCTCTTCGATACCTTATTTCATTCCGTTTCTATGTTGAGTTACTTACTTCTTTCCTACCTATATTTCAATTCCCCTTGTCTCGTTGGATACGAGCCAATATCCCATTTCATATTCCAAGTAACATAGTTACCTACAGTGTATATAAACCGCAGGTACCGGTTGAATATAGACATCTGTTCTTGTTCCCATAAAATAAACGAGATGGCACCGGGAGAATCTTGGGAAGACTGGGTTCATATTTGGAGGGTGGGACTGGGGGAATCATAGGCACCTGTTTGCTCGAGATCGGCCGGTGCGGGCTGTGGTTCCCTCCAAATGAGCGTGTATACTGTCTTTTGCAATGCTATTCCTGAGGTTCATAAACACTTGTAACTCTCCCTTGCCTTTCATTTTTGAATTTGAGAAACAAAAAAAAGATTGCTAGAGCCCCGGGCGGCTTAGCCAGGACATAACCACCCATTATGAACCTCGGGAACGGCATGGTTTGGAGGGAAGGTGTGAGTGGTGTTTTACCTCTTTTCCGGGGTTAGACTAGCAGCGTAGCGGCTCGGTTCTTTATAACTTGCTCTAGCGGTAGGGTGCCTGATCGTCATTGCGCATGGCCATCGTTCGGCTAAGGCGGGAGTGTTAACGATGTTGGACTTCGTTTTTGTGCGCAGATATTCACTGCGCTCAAATCCGGGGGTGTCTGACCGCTCATGCGACATCGGACCTCAAGTCCGACGCTCGGACATTCGGTGCGTGCAAGTGGTCGCCACGTATATGTGGGTGGCCTGGGACGATGGGGGGTATTGGGGGGGAAGGGGGGGACATACATGATAACGTCGTGGATTGATCGACGGAAGGTCCGAGTCTCGGTGTAAAAAGTTGCGAATGTATGCGCGACTCCGTTTGGGCCCAGAGGGATTTTGTGGAATCTCGAGGGTTTCTGTTCGTGGGGGGGTGGCCGTCTCCCACAGGTACGGGTTGGGAGGGTCATCCTATAGTGCCTCAGCGGCAGATTGGGCTTGCAGCGCTCAGGTCTGCGAATGAGGGTTTCGCTGGCAGCTGTGCACCGGGGACCCGGTCGTATCGACCGCTTCCCCTTGCAGGGGGCCCGCGGGGCGGCGGGTGGGGTGCTTGCAGCTCCCCTACGCTGCTTGCAGCAGCGGAGGCAGCCCCGCGCCCAGAGACCGCCCCCACGCCCAAGGACATAGTGGTGGTAACTGGTCACGAGACCCCCGTCCTGTAGCATTTTATTCAGTTCGTATGTCACGTGTCACAGGGCTTCAAAAACACGGAAATTTTCGTACATGTCACGGGTCACTGGGGTCAAGTACAAAAACCGCCAGAATGTCACGAAATCGCTGAAAATCCCCCAAAAAAACTCGAAATTTCGGCTCACACGGTTGCGCGCGCCGTGGCGTTCGCACGAGCTGCCATTGTTGACAGCAGAACTAATTCCGTGATCCCACTTCTTCCTTGCGCTCGACCGTCTCACCGTCTCTGGATTCTGGCCAAATTGCTACACAACTCTCATTTAAATATCACAAACTTTACACCCTGCTACTTCTTGTCTGTCTTCTTGCCTGGCGCTTTCCGACGAAAGTACGAAAATTTTGGGGATGTCACGGTCTCCCGAAGCTAAGTACGAAAACTGACTTTCGTACTTTTGGGTCACAGGTCACAGGCCGGTACGAACTGAATAAAATGCTACAGTACTTTGTCTGGTCGCATTGATCTAACTTGGCGGGCCAAGTTACTTGCAAGTAACTTGAAGTAACTTGAAGTAACTGGAAGTAATTTGAAGTTACTCATAGTAATTTGACTCATTTATGTGTATTGAGCTAAGAAGGTGTGAAAGCCAGGATGGCAATACAGTAGTCTCAGACTCGCTTACGCCCTTGCACGTGATGGTGCCGATCACACAAGTTCGTTTTCCTGCCACCCAACTGTCTGCATACTTCTGGCAATGTTTAGCGCACTGTGGAACTTTTTATTCCCTCCAGATTGTATCCCAGACCCCTCACCCCTTCAGCGTCCTCGGAAATACCCCCACACCACAGACTTACAACACCAGAATAATCCTTTGCACAATAATATCCGGGAAGATGAAAGCTCAAACACCTCCCGGGATTGGCCACACTATCCTCCACACTATTTTCAGCCTCTATCCCAGTCTCAGCTCCCTTACCAGCCGGTGCCCTTCGAAACTCAGTCGAACTTTAATATGTATTACAACACCATGCCACAGCCTCGTACGAAAGACTCCTGTCTGGAATTGAAGATACATTCTGATATATATTAACAGCAAACTGGAACATAAATCCAATGGGATATTCCCATTTGCCGGTGCCATTCCACCGAATAATTGGCACTCAAACCTTCGGTGCACTGAAACAGTCATTCATTTTGTTCTAGAGCCAGAAAAAGCTCCTCGAAATCGAAACAACTTATGAAGTCGCCCTTCAGCAAGACTTGAAGCGTCTGAAAACCCCTCCAATTGTGGTTGATACTCCTTCCCCCGAGCCCCCCGAGTCCAGCGACACAGTGAATAAAATGATTATAGACTCTATTTCCTCTCCTGCAACGAATGCTCCTCCACAAAGCCAAGACCTATTTTTCACCCCAGATCAGAGCCCTGCTCCGACACTGACTGGAGAGGTCAGCTTTGCAGAAACCAACTCTCAGACGTTATGCCCATTGTGGTGTCATGGCTGTGGGGCGCAAGACCCGGAGGGCGATGGGATATTTGAGGAGGTACAGTGTGAAAGGTGCCGAAACTGGTTGCACATGGAATGCCTTCCTTCAGGCGTGGATTGGGGCGCTAAAGACGTCCGATTTGTCTGCAAATACTGCATTGCAAAAAACCCTCTCGGTGGATTGTAGGTCCCATTTCTATTGTTGGCCCCAATTATTCTCATGTTACGTGCAAGTCTATGGCGGGGAAAGGATCTCATGGTCCCGGACCCTAATGTGCCGGACTGGAACGCGCCAACGATGTGTTGGTATCCAGCCACTTTTATTGAACGGCACAAGAACGCCGCTCCATATAACGAGTACGAATTCAGGTGGTATGAGTGCACTGACGGAATCATTTATGATTCCAAGTCCTCCATTTTGCCCCCGCTATTTCTTCGGAGTTCACCCGCTCCAGAAAATTCTGCGAGGAGGTTGCCGAGGTGGATTTGACCGCCAAACAGGTACAATTTTCGATTGTTAAATTGATGTCGGCTTAACTATAACTTCAGATTGGGAAAGTCCGTCTGCTGTTTTACATGTTACCTGACCACCCTGATCACAAAAATCCTGAACTTGAGGAAATATTTGAGGCAGCAATCCCACAGGTGGCGAAAATCCTGGTGGACTTTAATCCTGGTCACCCGGTGATTGGGAACTTCAAAGAATATATCAAATCAGTGAAAGCGACTGAATGACGTCGGGGTGTGTCTGACTTGATGCGCACATTCAGCTTGGCTCCCACGCCGGAGATGGAAGCAGTTCTTTCGTCTCCTTTGACCTCTCTGCTGGATTATTGGCTTCTCTCGGATATCCTGGAGTCAGAACACCAGGAACGGGTTTTGGGTGTCGGTGCAGTCCTTCTACAGCTGCTGGCAGTCCAAAATGAACTCAGAGAGCCACTCAACCTCAATGGGGACATATTGGATGATCTCATCACTGGGCGTGTCGTATCCTGCCTGAGTGATGGCCCCAGAGCGCTAGCAGTCAAGTTTGGGGCCATACCACTTCGCAAGGGGACTACTGGAGAAGTCACCACACAGGTGCTCAGGTTCAACAAGGCACACACCATTTATGACCCGGAATTTCGTCCACCCACCTTTCGCCGTGAGGATCCCTCGATCTTCACTCCAACTACGGCTATTCCGGTGATATTGGCCCTAAAGAGGAAGGGAAGCGAGGATATTGAGGGAGAGAAGTCAGCGAAGAAAGTGAAGAGATCCAAGAATCCGGGCATGGCAGCCAGTAAAAAGAAGGTACGGATGGAGCAGGCTAGTGGTGCCACAACCATGCAAGCCTTACGGTCGTGCACAGTACGGTATTGAGACCCGTCAACTCCCTGCGGTATATAATGCTTAGATAGTTCTCCAATGGACTTTATAGCTGTGTTTTCATGGTATATGCCCAAGTTCGAAAATAACTTAGAAGTGAACGGGTGAACTTGGCGGTAACTGATGCCATCTAATGGCAAGTTTCGCTAATCGAACTTGGGCAGCCAAGTTAGCGGTAAGTCACTTTAAGTAATGGTAAGTAACTTCAAGTAACTTCAAGTAACTTCAAGGGACGATAAGTAGAAGTTTTTAGCCATAGACATCAGCTATGCAGTAGACAGCGTAGCGTACTTTCATGTAACAGCATGTGCCCCTTATGTGTTTGCAATAGAACATCCATGTTCCTGGACAAACACAAGTTATTTGACTTCCTCGTTACCTCAAGATCGAAGCGGGCGATACCTCCAGGTAAGTCTGCGATGGCGCCGACACATTCATCATACATTCATCAATTTGGCCAGCATAGAACACTTTACTGACGGCCATAAAATACATTATACAGACCGTATGTTGACGGTTCGTAAGTACAAGTGACTAACTAGCCATCACCGCTAGTGATGCTCAAGTCCGGTTCGGATTTCCGGTTCGAACCTGAACTGGACCGAACCGAACGCCAGGTTCAGGTTCAGGTTCAGGGAATCTCTGAACCTGAACGCGAAGTTTGGTTCGAGGTTCGCTCATATTTTCAATTTTCTGAACGCGTTCGAACACCGAACCTATTCGCTCTTTCCCTCTATAGAAAGTCAGGTTTGGCGTGTGATCTCATCAATTCTTTAAGCCCAGCATTGGCGAGGTTACATATATATATATATCTTTACGGCCGCCGGTGTCATACCTCACCATTTTCGCCGTCCTTGGTGCCCGCAGGATTGGCGCTAATTTCTTGGCTTGTCAAAATCTGTCCTTGTATTAAACTGGCGAACACCTCTGGACGTCGCTTCAAAGAGCTTTACGCAAATGTGCCTGTGTTGTAGAAATTATTTGCGCCTTTTGCCAACCTGGATCCGATTTTTCGGTATTATTCTCTGTACCAAGCCGCTGGATACCTCTGGACGTCGCCCTAAAAGTGCTTTATGCAAGTGTGCCTGTGTCCCAGCGGTGACTTTGCGCCTTTTATCACTCCGGCGCCGTCCCAAAAAGCGGAAATGAACAGCAGCTGCCCCTGGCCAATTAATTCTTACAAGGTATATTTTCACACAGATGAGAGGTATAAAAACTAGTCCTGTGAGCAACTCTGTCAGTAACTCGCGCTGCACTGTTGCCCGACTTTCATTCTTATCACTATGTCTGCCTCTGCTCTTGGATTCGCTCAAAACCCGGATGGCTCACTCAAAGATGCCTCCCAGATGGTATTTGTCCACGATGTCGACGATGAGCATCCTCTCTCTGGTCCCCAGTCCTCGACTTCACGTCCTTTGGCGCCAATCTTCGCTCCAAAAGTAAAGCCTCTGGGCAAGGTCGCTGGTTCTCGCCGCTCTAGTCGTTCTCCTCGTCGCTCTGGGCGGGCTTCTCGTCCTTCCGCACGTCTCATTGATCTGGATAATGCTGAGGCTTCCGACGAGGACGAGGATGGCGAGGACAACGACTTTTAATGTGACACACCTGTAGCTATCAATAATATGCAGTTCGGGCGTCCGAACCCGTTCGAACCTTGAACCGAACCTGGCGAACCTGAACCTGAGGTTCAGGTTCAAAGTTCAAGTGTCCCCTTGAACCGAACGCAGGTTCAGGTTCGGCGTTCGGAAAAAAATGGCCTGAACCCGAACCGAACCGAACCTGATCATCACTAATCACCGCCACCGTAACCGTAACGATGCTCCTGGGATTTCTTACGGTTACGGTATGGGTATGGATACCTGTACCCGAACTACGTATATACCGGTACGGTGCCGCAAAAGATATCATTGAACTTGGGGTAAACAACAATGAAAGCATTTATAAACACTGTGGCAGAGTGAAAATGATACTTGCTAAGGTTTAGAGTACTCTACAGGTGCTAGGAAACATCTCTTGGATGGTCTTGTCAGAACCGTACAAGTTAGCTGTCAACAAGTTAGTTTCGCCAAGCGTGGGAAAAGTAAAGTAAAGTAAAGTAAAGTTAGCCCCGCCAAGACAAAGGGGTGATCAAAGTTAAAGTTAGCCGTCACAAGTTACTTTTTTCACTCTCTTTCTAATGCGGATGGATGTCGTACTAGCATGTCGCATAACACAAGTACATAGCACGTCCTCTCGCGTCGCATCGACCTTCTTCACACACCGAAGTACTTCCACACTTCCCATGTCAGACACTGCGAACCCATCAGACTTTTGACAAACAGCTTGTGAGCTTGTACAAGCCCGAAAAAGCCCGAAAAAGGCGTAAAAAGGCCGCAAGCCGACAAGGTGACAAGTCTATGTCCGGAAATCACAAGCTCGAAATCTGGGCAAAAAATAATGTGAGTTTGCGGCACCCAAATGGCGTCTGTCATCGCGGGGCATGCTCAGGGAGACTTTGACGGATGAAATGCTACATCTAGCTCAGGCTGAATGTCGATCTGGCTTTGAGAAAGAGGGAAAATTTACAACTTGTGCGCTTGTAAGCTTGTCGCTTAGCTTCGGCTAAGCATTGCCAAGCTGAAAAGCTCGGAAAAGGTCCGAAAGGTCGCAATCAAAATGTCAAAAGGCTGATGCCCTCTGGAGAAGTTGCTCGCGATATCACGGACATGCAAAAGTTGCTGGGTGAATAACGGTTTGTCACTCTAGTCGGCTGACAACCCATAATCCCTCACCTGACTGGCCAAGTACGCCGCCTCGAGGACGCTCCCCGTGGAGCAGAAGACCTGCTCTGCGAGGCCACGGTGTATGCCGTTGTCGTCCGCGATGCGCGGGATGTCCACCTCCACGTCGTGCTTGACCTGAAGAACATATAAGTTGTGAAGCAGACTACAACTTTCAGGAAAGAATCCGGAATGAGAATGACGGACCCCTTCGATCGTCTTCGGCTTCTTCTTCAACGTCTGCTGGAGGCACGTAGGTCAGATGGGTGGGTGCGTGTGATGGAGAACGATCTAACGAATTTCGTCTTTGGAAGAGGAGCTGGGGGATGCCGATGGGTAAGAGATCGAGCTGAGAACGAGAATGGGCACGTACCTTGGGGATTTGGCTTCTGCGTCGACTGGGACTTCGCACGTTTGGGCCTAGTGAGCGATTAGCGGACAGGCGAGCTGTAGCGAGGTGACCCTCACGCACTTTGCCATTTCGTGGGCTTTCTTGAGGACCTCCTCCCGAAGGTTTTCAATTGTGCCCGCCTGACGCAGCCAAGCGTCGGGCTTATGCCCCCTGGACCATACATACTTGGACTGACCAGAAGTCAGCAGCGCGTTGGGGTTAAGAGAAATATGTCGGCACACCTTTGGCCCAAGGTTGGAGCAGGTGCTGACAGCCCCCGGATCGAGCAGGAGCTGGGATGGCTCAGCAATGTATGCCACCAAGTGGTCGTCGTGCTCCTCGTTGAATCTGATTTGAGGGAAGGTAAGGGTACAAGAGGAAGAGAGCCTACACTGCATTTTGACGGCTCCTGGAGCCACGTGAGTCCAGCTTTGGCGAGCCTTAGCCGAGATCGGTTGAGACGCCTCGGCAGGGTCTGCCCGTGGTCTGCCAGGCAAGGCTGTGCCCAGCGATGACGAGGTGCGTGCGAGGCGGCCTCGAACCACCTAGCACAACCTCTCTCGAGGTGCGCCGAGTCCCTCAGCGGACTGTGTCCTTCTGTAGTCACCTTCCTCAGTACTTGACTCAAATCCAAGCCCTCGTTGCCCATTTTGTCACATCAATCAGATCAAAAGGCCGGTGGGAAACGGCCCCGGAAACCCGCGACCCGTGGGTTTCCCACAGATCCGGACATGATCCAGTGTCCTCGTAATTTCTGTCAGAGAGAATTACACGGGAAATATGGGACCTAATACTTGGGGATGTATCCATTTCACCTAAAGATGAGAGGTATTTGATAGGAGCATCGGCGAGCTGAAAGATTCAAAGTCGCAACACCATTTTGTCACCGTGATGTCACGGTCATGTCCTTCCCACGTCAACTTGAGATGTGTTGTGATCACTTACAGGTTGCGTACTTAGCATGGTCGAGTCCAAGAGCCCAAGTGATCCTCTGCATACCTTGAGCAAACCTCGGCAGGGTCTGCCAAGGTCCAAGTGTGTCCAGGTGTGCCGAGCAACCTCGGCGCAGGCTTGGGTCGAGGAGCCATCAAAATGCAGTGCTAGTCGACACACCTCGGAGGCATAGTTCAAAGTAGTTGAGGAGGTCGTCGGAGGGAAAGGAAGAATTTAAGGCGAACACCAGCAGTCAGAAGGGTTGGGATGGCTGAGCGATGGACATGGTATCGAAGACCTAGGGCTCCGAGCTGCAGGTTTGCAGACCAAAATTAGAAGTGGGATCTGCAGTCAATGCAAATCACCAACGAAAATCCTCGCATCCCTCTCGGCTCCGGGTCGAAGTAATTTCGGGGCTAAATACTTCCCATAGACCTGTGCAGTTCTTGTGAAGTCTTTTCCCCGAGAATGAATGGACGAGACGGTTTCAAACCTAAAATTTTGAACCTGACCGTCGGACATTGGATGCCGCTCGGAATCTCTCGGAATCCTCGGATGTCACCAGTGGTATAGGTGTTCAGGCGGGCAAGCAGACTCGGTGAATGCGAGGAGGATTCCGGCTTCAGAAAAGGAAATATGAACGCAAACAGAAAAAAGATGAACAAGTTCGAGAGAAGAGTTTGCTTGTTCCGACGCGTCGTAGCCACACGCGCGTCATCCATACGTGACATTGTTTGTTTTACGTCTCCGCCATGTCGCGTCTGCCACTCAATGTCGTCGTTCAAAATTTCACCTGCTGCGTCTTTTATTTCCGGCCAGGTATCCTTGACGACCAGCGCCGCGATTACGCCACGTATGGACCCAGAATTCAGTGAAGACGAGTTTGACCGTCTTCTCCGTGACAAGGTGGTCCCAGACGCGGTCCTACACGCTGCGGACTTGCTCAAGACGGAGGCGTTGGGAATCTAGTGCGTCGATTGAGTGCATTACCGTTGCCGTGAATACTTACTGCATTTCTCATTCAGCCCTCAAATAATAAAGCCAACTTTTGAGGCGGATGAGTATGATATCATGCTCGCCGACAACATTTCCAGCAATATACTACTGGCCTGCGACGAGGCGGAGTGTTTCGCCTCTCTTTCCGAGATGTTGCTGCAAGGGAAAGGCGACGACCCCCAACTCTGGTGGTATCCCCGCGACTTCGTTCCTCTGCCCTAAAGCGGTCTCGATCGCCTTCACGACCTCCGACGTCCTCAGCTCCCCCGTCGACACCCCTCCGCAATATCACAAAGTCCGCACTCAAAGATCCCATTTGAATTGTACTGATCTCGGTCTACATACAGTCGTGGTAGTCAATTCAATGACAAGAAATTTGTCGTACTGGGGTCCCCAATATCCATCTCCCCGTACGTCTGCGACATTGGTCTTCGCGCGGCAACTTCCTAACGAACCTCTCAGGGATGAATCAAGGTATTTTTTTCCTCCAAAGAACAGTGATCTTACCCAACTGATGGTCGTGACCCAGTGACGAAGAATCCAGGTACCCCGAGTTCCCGAAGGACGTCGGTTATATTCAACTGATGATTAAGTGCATGCAGGGACAGCTGTTCTACGCCAGAAATATCTCAAATTGCAAGCTCATCGGTGCAGAGCTCCTCCACCACCATAAATGCCCGAGCTTCAGTTTTTCTTCCTCTAGATGATAACATGAAGTATGGGCTTCCCATCCCGCAATCATGCCACTCCAACTTCTTATACTTGATTATTCTAGCGCTTCGGCGGAATTAGTCTACGACAACCTCGCCACCTGGCCTCGGTTCTATCTTCCAGCTAATGCCATCAAGTATATACTTCCTGTTTCAACGGCAATGATCTCAACACTTGATTATTTCAGGACTGCGCCGAACCCAGCCCCCGACCCCTCGCGACCCACCCTTAAACGGAAATTCCACGCCGACTTGTGGGAAGAAGTATGTATTCCCCGCCTTCTCTGATCCACACAGCAGCTCCGCTCTGACTTCTCTTCCCTTCCTTCACAGCCCCGTCCACCGAAAAAGGCCAAGCCGATAAACCATCTCGCGCTCTTCTTCGCCCGCTACCCGAGCTTCAGCTACGACCCCCACACGCCCGTATCGGCCCAGTATGACGCGCTCTGTTGGCTCCATCGCTTCTCCGGATGTAAACTCGAGTACAGCGATGCAAAGTCTGAGCGGGATGTCGCGTACACGGGCTACCAGCGGGCGATGGCGCTGTCGTTCGGTGCGAGTTACGGGACGGATGTGAATGATCTGGGCAGCCTACAATCCCTTGCCCGAGTCTTGGAGATTGATCCGATTAGTGCTGGCCAAAATATGATATGACTATGAATTTGGCATATCATATTCATATTTGTATTGTATTCACCCACAATGGTCCGTATCGTATTTGTACTCACCAGCATGAATATGAATATGATACAATATGATATAATATGAATATATTCAAATATATTCCACCATTCAACTTTGGCAATGAAGACCCACCCAACCATGCTGAACAATGTTCTGGATATCCCAATACATGTTATAGTGCACTTTCTTTGGATGTTTTGAAGCTGAATGTGCTTGGGAATGAAAATTTTGTGGACAAGAAGTTTCATGTCAACATCACTGAATTTTGATGCCGTCAATGGAGGCGGAGATGTCTGGCAGGCAGATTCTGTGCCTGGGGTAGTTGCCTTCAGCATATGTATCACTTTGATAGGACGGTGAAATGCTTGCTCGGTGTCTACAACAACAGTACTAGTTTAATCAAGACCCAACGAGCGGAATGCGAGTTGCTTGATTAAGGCAAAAACGCAACTACTAACCAAATCCTAACTACTTTCCCCTTGAATGGTTTAGACTGTGCCGCCGAGTACGGGTCTTTTGAATGCTTTAAGAAGGTTCAAGGAGCACAGATAATCCAACAGAAGTTGCGAGGAACAAGCCTGTTTTAAGAGGTCTAGTCCGAAGTGCAAGGTTGATTTAGAGTATTAGACCTCTTTGAGCAATGCCAAACGAGTGCCTAAGCCAACAAATCGAGTTTAAAAGCTTTAGAGGCTTGAGCCAACAATCCCAATCCTAACAAGGTGCCGTGTTCTCCAAATCCCAAATAATAAGCCTTCCGAGGCTACTGTAGTGCGGTGCCGTGTTCTCAATCCTAATAAGCTCTCTCTAGCTTCTTAACCGTTTCCAATCCCAAGATCCCGATCCAACAACTGATATTGAGTTACTTGTGCAGACGAAACAAAACTTCTTAACGAAGTCAGTCCTGGGTGACAAGTCCCGAATCTCCGTCGTTTATCAAGCAATACCCAGTAAAGGCTAATGCTCTTAGTGACAGAAAGTTCAGTGCCTATCCATGCCAAAACCTCCTCCTTATATACTGTACAATTACGCTTACAATACGATGATTAGTCTACTGGCTGGTATATGAGTAAGACGTCCATAGTTAATCACGTGTGGGTAAATATATAGGACCCTCGTGTGTCGACCCCTTAATGCTAGAGTGTGTCCGGTGTGACTGCTCCTTGTCTGATCGTGTAGACAGTCCCATCTTCTATCCTCTTGTCCCCCGTTCAGGACCTTCAGTTTTAGGTAGACGTAGGTACTGGCTTTGAGCCAGTACCTTAATCAGCCCAAACCGCCAAGTGGTTGTGGAGATATGCGAGTTACCGTCATGGCCTGGTTCAAGTAACCAAATCAGGATGGCAACAATGATCGGATAGTTGATAAGCGAAGTTCAACCACAGCCGGGGTAACCGGTTACTGTTAAACCCGATGAAACGGCGTAACATAAATGCGCGGCATCTAGGGCTAATTTTGCGATTTCCTAAGACCAGTATTTATACAACGGGAAGCAACTAGCACTTCTGTTGTTACTAGCATATCAGCTAGTACGCAGACCACTTGTTAGGTGATATAAAGGAGAGTCAGAGCGAGCCCTAACTGCTGACTGCCTGAGGATGATGACGACAAGCAGGAGATGGATCTTTACAACCCACCCGTAGATGACCGTGATGATGGTGATGGTGACGCAATGCTGCACATAATAGATTTAAAAATTTTCTTGAGACTTATGACAAGTTTTCTGAGGAGCGACCTGAGAATCAACACGCCATTCCATCAACATTAATTTGCTGCCACCTCATTCCTACTCTGTCCTTGATCTGGACCCTCTCATAGCAGTTTATTACACAAGTCCTTTGGCCCAGAATCTTCCTACCGCCCCCTGTAAGTAGCCTTCGGTCTGTATTGACTCTGTTGAGTTAACGACTTGACACCGATTCCGGGGTCCCGAACAGATGACGTGAGAATTTTTTACGTTTTCCGCATAGATGTGAATATAGCTGTAATTAGATTCGTCTGAGCAATGGCTGAGTTTTAATTTATGTGACTTTGTAAATCAGTATGTCAGTTGAGTTGTGTGTAGTATGGGATTAAGCAGTGAACGCAGACCATCTGACTCGCTGTTTTTAATCAAGCTGGATTCAACCTTGAAGCGCAAAAATGCTGTGGTCGAAACATTTAATAAAACCGTGATTTAGCAGAAAAGTGAACAGAACATACATGATTGCCTTAAGATCTCGCTTGAAGCCTTGCCGAAATTGGTCAATTCAAAGTTCCTAGCTGCACTCTTGGTGTACGACATTGGAGACAACAGCGACAATGAGCATTGAGCAGGGAACACAACTTGAACTCTGCCGAGAGCCGAACCGCGTGGTTCGGGCATCTCCGGTGGCTGGCGGGAGCTACACGATTCGTTCGAACCATGTAGTTCGATCAAAATCGAACCGCGTAGCTCTCGCCTACCGTAAATGGGGCAATTGCACTGCTGAACGAGCAAAATCTTAAAGAATATTTAATTAATACAAGCAGCTGCTCGGCCGCTTTGCGGCCTCGCATCCCCTCCCTGATTTTAGCAGCCTCTCAGCGTCAAAGGATCGTCTGGTGACCGTGTAAACTGCGCTTTCCCTGCGCTTTCCGTAACTCTGGAGCTGATTCACCCAGAGCGGAGTTTTAAAACGCTTCACACATCTGTTATTTTATAAAGAGTTAGATAAGAACACCATCCCTAGACTCGTGTCTCTCTTATTACGGTGGAAAAATTGGGGGATAAGCAGATTTGGAAAATTGCTTGCCGCGGGAACTTCAAGGCATTGTGAGGCTCGAGACTAATTGAAAGATCGCCGCATTGCTGAACAAAGACGTGGGAAGCCAAGGCGGCAATAGACAGATTAGCACCGACTGAGGCCCAAGCGCCGTGAAAGAAATTGGCGCTGAGCGCTTATTGTGAGACAATCCATAGATTCGGGTCAGAAAGACCATATGTAGGGCGTTAAAGGCTTCAGACAGACACCCGTTATTTTACAAGCGGCTGCTCGGCATGAGTGGAAACAGAGAGCTCGACGAAAAAGGTTAGAGCTGATGGCGGAGTTTAAAAAGGCTTCGGACACCCGTAATTTTAAAAAGAGGGTGATGCATTTGATCCGACCTTGATAATAACTTCTAATGTGTATGTCAAACTAGCGATTCCCACCGATTCCCACAAACCAATCTGACTGCCATAAAAGAATACACTTTGACTGGCTCCCTGAATCACCACGGATGGAAGAGAATCCAACTTCAGTAGCAAAGTCATTTGGAACTGTCATTCTTATCCCCCCGCGATGGTGCCCCTGACAATGAGGACAACAGACATGAAATTTGCGAGGGCTTAACAACCCGGCTTGCAGTATGCACATCCCTCAATATTCATTCGGTGGGTGAGTGTTACAAACAAAATAGATGTACTTGCGCAAGAATAAAGCCAAGTTCTGCAAAACACCCTAGGTGCTTTCGCTTCATCCTCAGAATGGACTGGGACTTACAATAATTACTTTCTCTTCAGACCTGAGCTAATGCGTACAACTTGGTCGACGTCACTGACGGTTAAACAGTCGCAGAGAGCTCGATAGTCACGCAGGAACCTCAACTGAATTCAAAAAACGTAACTTCTTTTTGTCTTGGGTGTATGTACTCGTAAGCATGTGGGTTTTGGTCGTATCTTGGGATTAAAGAACTAGGGGTGTTTGGCTCTCAGACCCCCACATCTGTTCTTTACTGTTTGTGGAGGGGGGAGGACAGAACGTGATCGTGTACTCCGCATTCCTATCAGACGGGCAGGTCCAGAGGGCAGTGCCGGACGGCTCGTCGTATGCGAAAGCGTATGCGTCTCGGCAGTTGTCCTCTGCGACGGGAATAAAGTTTAATTAGTTCCGGAAGGAAGCAGGAGGTGGGAAGAAAATAAATAAACATAAAACAGGACTGACTGAAGTAGCGGTAGTTGGTTACGCCAGAGGCTGGGCATGTAGCCGGCGTGTTGTGGCTTCCGGAGCAGCAGTTGGGTGAGTCGCCTCGTTGAATATCAGGTGCGGTAAGGCAGAAGTGATAGAAGGCGTACCGGCACGGCCGTTCAGAGCATCGACTGTGCAGGCGCTCTTGCACCCGACAGGGAAGCCGCTCGGGTCGAAGGGTCCCTTCTGCCCGTCGGGGCCTGAAAAGCAGCCTGTTTTTCAGCGGTGGGGTTGCCCATGTGACGAATGAATACGCACAGTTTGGGCCCAGGTCAACGGGGCACGAGGGGATCCCGCAGCCGACGTTGTTGTCAATGCGCATAGGAAGATTGTACCCATCGACGAGGGAGACTAGGCGAGGTGAGGGAGGACAAGCTGTAAGGCGCCAAACGAAGTTGCGAACATACCGTCGTAAAAGTCCTTGTTGCCGGCGCCGTTGAACTTGAACTCGGCGAGCGTGGCGGGAGGGACACCGGTGCCGGTTTTGGTGTCGCATTCCTTCAGTGCTCGTCAGCAGCGGCTTTCTGAAGTGAGGGGGTGAGTCGACTTACGAGGCCTCCGTTGCAACCGCCGACGAGACACGAGCTCGGCCCGGGGTTTTTGGAGAAGTCGCAGTTGCGGCGTCCCCACACGCGACCTTCCTGCAGAAACGTCAGTCTGAATAGTTTAGGAATCGAGGGGAAGAAGGTACGCACCCAGTCTCTGGGGACGTTGAACGAGACTTTTGTGAAAGAGGGCGCGGCCCACCTACGGCAGTGTGTCAGCCAATCGGGAGGACCAGAGGGAATTAAGTGTTGAACCCAGTCGCTTGGGAAGGCCGTCCACCGGAGGAGGTGAAGAGCTGAACAGCTTCAGTTCTATATGCTTAGACCGTTGAATGCGGTGAGAGGCGTACCGCAGGCCAGACCGTGAATGGGCATGCGTTATAAACCTACGCCGACAAATACGATCATGAGCGCTGACAACTGAGTCTGCAACACGACTGACAGTCATGGTACGGTCGGCAATAACGGTCGTAGCCATAGCCAGGAAAGAGACAAGGAAGGACTTCATCGTGAATGGGATGTGATGAGGAAAGCACAGGTAGTTTCATGTTGAGCTTCGCCATACTCTATATACTCTCGGCCAAGCCCTTCTGACCAGTAGAGAGCACAGGGGCCCTGGATCGACGGTAGTGATTTGCTTCCAACCCACTGGCGCTTCCCACGTTGTATCAGCGTGTCTTCGGATCCATAAGAGCCTCAGGCCCACCTGGAGAGCCTAGGGCCGTTAAATATGGAACTGCGATGATCTGGGCGGAACGTCTGCACCTGGGTGTTGTCTCTGCCGGCAACGCCAAGAGAAGAAGATTTTAATCACGGACTTGGTATTAACTCGGTCGCTCAGGTCAGATATTTCACGTGAGAAAACGACCGATCCTACGTTGAGTAAAGTGTCTGGCTAATAATTACTGTAATTACAACGGATATTATCAAAAAAATTGAAGTGAGTTCTTGGAAATTTGATATATGCCCGAAATGGAAACTGTGGTTGAAACCTTGATGTAAAGGAATGTGTTCGCTGATGAGTATACTTTGGCCGAGATTAAGAACGTCGATTATTACAATTAATGGACTAAATGAACGCGCCTGAGATCCTCCAAGCCCAGCCCGCTCAGGCCGGGCACAAGCCGAGGCTTCCATTATCTATGATCAAGATGACAACGACAACGGACCGCCCTGTAGAAAGCCGGTTTGAGGTAGCACAGCGTGTAAGGAAGAGTGGCCATCTCTGAACAGGTTGATATGCGATATCTCGGAGAATCATAAGTGCGGAGCTCGATTCGGACGCCAAGCTTGGGTATCATGAGACACGCCGTGTAGAAAGGAGGAAGACAGCAAAAGAACATCCGCAGTAGAAGGGAAAAGCATAGCTTGTCAAACAAAATCGGCATTGACATCACAATCCCACTTAAGTTGCAGTTCAACTCCAAAGACATTTATCGACCGAGCGACGATGGCAGTAAAATCGTGTGCTAGCTCTTAATGGGCATCAGTTTGTTTGCCGCAAAAGAGCTGAACTTGGCAATGATTATTCCGCTTTCCCTGGTGGTTGCTGATTGTGGCCAGTACCAGCAAGAACCCGTGGTAGGTGGATATCAAAAAAATTGTCGTGAAAGTTCCGGTTCTTCTGACCTAACCTGTGTTTCCGTGATCGACGCCCATGTCAGAACCTTTGGCTTGTTTCCAAAACTTTATCGTCTCCATCAAACACGGAGATCTGTCACCATGAGGCAAGGCCACAAGCGGGTATAAGAGAATTGAGAGCAAGTGCATAATAGCAGTTGGAGCCGACCACGAAGCCAAGGTCTTTTCTCTTACCATAATAACCTTATCCAAGATATCTTAATTCCCATCTGTTCTTGAAGCAGGCTATAAAATCTGCAATTCAACGCCCCAAGTTCACCAACCTGCTCAATTCGCCACTTGTCAACCAAAAAGCGAATCATCCTTCAGTCTTCACGCACCATGAAGTTCACCACCATCGTTCTTGCTGTCGGCCTTGCGAGCGCCACCTACACCATGGCAGACAATTGCAAGAGAGGTCTCAGCTATTGTGGCCGCGGCCTTCTCAAGAAAGGTGAGCAATGCCGGATGCATTAATTAGGATAGTGATACTTACTCGCGCGTCTCGCCAGGAAACTACGCGGATCAGATCGAGAAAGCCATTCAGAAAGCGCATACGGACCCCACCCATATGTTCGATACGCTCTTCTATTGCATCGGGGGATCCAATGGAGACATCGAGGTCATCAAGGACTGCGCTCCGGGCAGATGCGTCGACTCGGGGTCGGGAAAGAGCGACATTTGTCTTGCTGCTTCGCGGATTCACCTCATTTGGAATATTGAAGAGAGCTTCAGTGTGAACAAGGAGGAGGAAGTGTGGTAAATGGTCGATTACGCTGTGCTCTCCATTGTGGCTGTCGTGTAAAATTCGTATAGGGTCGTATGCATCCACTGGGTTCGAAATTCGAGGTGCGGAGATAATTCTCTGAGGCAGGCAGCAGGAATGTGAAGCGACTTGGCGTACCTGCCTTTCCCGCGACTCGATCCGAGCACACAAACCAATTAGATATCAAAAATAAAATACATTAACCCGTGCCGGCGACGTGCGACCGCTCATAAAACATGCCGCAGCAAGGACTGCAGCAGCGTGTCTTCCGCCCGTCCCTGCGGGAAAAACTTGCGTGTCTTCTTCGTGTACACCTGGAGATCGTCCAGTGTCTTGAATATCGTCGGTGGCGGGCTTTGTCCCTCGCTGTTGCCCCAGTCGACCAGGTCGACGAGGTTGACGTGGACCGCGCGAATCGCCTAGTCGAGATTGAAGAACGGTCAGTTCGCTTCGCTTTCGGGGTAGTCACGAACACAGCGCAGCCCACCTCTTGGCACGCCCGTACCCGCTGGGGAATCGGATCTAGTGCTGGCCAAAAATACGATACGAAAAAAATAATTTCGAATATATCCAAATATGCATGGATACGATACGGCTTAGCAGGCTTCCGTTGAATATGAATACGCCAGAATATGAATACGATAAAATATGAATATATTATGATACGCACCCGAGCATATTCAAATATATTTAAATACGAAAAGTTGTTGGTTTTGCCGCTATGGCTGTCACCCGGCACAACTCGGAACAGCATAATTCACTAGCCGTTGATAAGCCGTGAAACGGACCAGGGGTGAAATAGCAAGGAATTTGCTGATTTCCACCTTAATCATGTAGCGCGCTGCTCCAAAGGATTAGCATAAGTCCTATATGGCTAATCAGGGCTTTATCCTGCATGAGGACCTTAATCAAGTCCGCCTGGGATGCATCAACTGGAAAGTTCATACTGGTTGACATCCATGATTAAGGGTTTAATTGCCCAGATTAAGCATCACTGCTTAATCAAGGCATCGCGGGGCCTACAAACAACATGGGCAATATTAATCATCCTCTCTGATGATCTGGGGCACCACTGTTGGGTCTTGGTTAAGTGTTCAAGTGCTTTGTTGTGCTTGATTTACAGAGCCTTGCGCGACGGGTCAGGTGATTCGGTGTAACGGTGCACTTCTTATATGACTAGGAATAGCTAATTGGTAGGTATTGCGAACAAACACCCAAAACAACCAACCACAACCAATCTACCTCCAAAGATCTAAGTGCTTCTCTTTGTGAGTTTGGGTCCGGGCCGTAGTATGCGACCAGCAGGTTTGAACAAACACAAGTTTGATTTATAGGCTTCCAACAACACACTCTACAACGTACTAGCAATATGCAACCGCCAACAACAACACTGCTAGGAACCTAGGGATGGTCCGGGGATGTGTTTATATGGGGTGGATACAAGATGGCTGGACCGCTAGGTCGAGAACACCAGGGCAGAGTATGTAGGTTTGTGAAAATCCTCGCTAAGGGCAATCCCAAAGACTACTGAGGCTAACAACAAATGGACTTCAATCCTCAAACGGCAAGACTCTCCTTGACCGCCGACCTATTCCTTAACCAAGAATAGGAACCTTTCCGCTTTTATCGGCACTAGCTCACTACAAGCGTCCAGCTAGCGACCCAACACACTACGACAGAGCTTCCGTCTATATCGGGGTGAAGGCGAAGTAACTGACAAGTTATAGCCAAACTAGAGGTGGGGGCACCTAGTCCGTCTTCTTCTTAGTGGGCTCAAGTCAACACACAATCCACCTAGCAAGCGATCCAACACACTACGCCAGAGCTTCCGTCGTGTCGGGGTGAAGGCAAAGTCACTAGCGCAAACTGCAGTTGGGTCTCGAAGAGAACACCCTTGTTTTATATGTGGAGGTCTAGGACCAACAACAAGAAATCCTCAACTTAGTCACTCGATGTTTCCAGAGTCCACAGTTACTGATTCCAATATAAAGACTACAAGTGAAGTTCGGTATCAACCTCCACTAGCAGCCTGAGTCCACTAGCACCAGCTTCGTCCAAAGTCTGGGGCGTAATGTTCTTAGACCCAAGTCTGTCCTGCGCTCCCTTTTATACTACTAGGTGTGAGTTACATGTGAAAGCGAGCTGAATAATACAATAAGCAATATTAGATGATAAGAAATACGGTCAGCCAATGAGACAACTGCCGTTTGGTTTTGGGACTGGTTTGGTATATGCCAGGTCAGCCTCGCTGACCGGCTAGTGTTCAACCGTGGGTATATCAATGGATCCTCAGCCCTCCGTCTATGCCGAGTACCCCTTCTGGACCAACCGGCGATGTGGCCGGTGATCTAGGTCATCTCTACTCTGTCAGAGCGTCGATCTATTACATCTAAGCGACGCAGTGTTGCGACTGACATCAAATGGTCATAGCTCTTTGGTCAGAACGTCGATCCACCCTCCGAACATCGGTACAGGCTGTGTGATCGTCCCTAGCTCCGTTACAATAGCCGACTGGCTATTCCCCTTCGCCCTAGCTGCCCAGATCGGGCACTAGCCGCGTGCTGCCTCATCTTGTATGTCGTGTTATGTCTTTGTCAAGCCCTAGCCGGTTGCTAGTAGGGTTATTCCGCCTAGCACCGTCTAGTCGCTTATCTAGAGATTAAATAGTACCACCGGTCACCACGCCGAGCTTCCTAGCTCAAGGCGTAGTCCCCTAGCTGTACTTCCATCGTAGATATCCGTCTGATAGACCCTCGCTAGCTTCGTCCCAAGCCATCTCTGGACTACTAAGTCTCCTAGGTCATGTCTCATGAATGTATAGGCAGTGGTTTAATCCCTGGTTGTTTGTACACTCAGCTAGCAGCTAGCGCGTCACACTAGTGCCACCTCGTGCTACATAGAATCTCTTGGCCCCACTGCCCTCCCATCTACGCTCAAAGGCCACCTTCTTTGAAGGCAGAGTGGTGTCAAGAATCAAGATCCTGTGAATTTGGATGGCCCGGTTTATTGGACCCGGATCCAGAGCCGACGCAATCGGAACCGAAGGCACAGTCAAAAATTTCGTGTTTTGGGATGTTTTCAAAGAATTTTCAATAGCCCAACCAGTTCTCCGCCGATTTGGATGAAACTGGGTAGATCTGGTGGGCTAATCCATGCACAATTAGTGATAGGAAGCAATTTATCCAAATATTATATATTAGGTAATCTTTGCTTTTGGAGCATTTTCGTGCCAAGCACCATCTTGCATGTCCAGGACATGTCCCAGTGACCTAATATTTTGGGAAGGGACAACTTATATACCTAAGGAAGCATGTGATAGGAAACTCAATAGACGGTCTCTCGAGCTCAGCAAATATGACTTCGTGCTCATCCATAAACCCGGGAAGCAGCATGCGAAAACCGATGTGCTTTCAAGGTGAAGCGGTCATGAGAAGGGGGCGCAATTTGAACCTTGTGCTGCTGCCGGAACAGTACTTCTGGAGGATGAATGGCGAGGAATTTTTGAAAGCTATGCCGGTGGTCTTGGACAACATGGCAGGTGATCAATTCATAGAGGACATTAAAGCTGGGAAAGCTGATTGGGAAGAGGTGGTGAAGAAGGCGCTAGAAGAGAAGGCCGAGGGCTGAGAGGAACACAAAGACGGGTTCGCCACCCAGTATCGAACAGTATATATCCCTCCAACTGGGGATCTACGGCACCGGATTCTGCAGTCACACCATGACAACTATATTTCAGGACACCCAGGACAATTCCGAACGGCGGAACTAGTAACCTGAAACTACTACTGGCCCTCTGCTGTCAGATGCCAAACAATATGTTTCGGCGTCCCCCATGTGCCAGAGGACGAAACTATTTCCCTCTAAGCTTCAAGGACCCCTACACCCTAGCATGGTTCTGGAGAGGGTGTGGCAGAATGTTTTGGTGGACCTAATCACCAAAATACCCATCAGTAACAGGGACAACTCTATCGCGGTGATAGTAGACCTGACTGGGGAAAGGAATCTGGGTGGTGCCTTGCACCGAACACTTGGGAGGAGAGGGAATGGCGTGCATTTACCGCAACCATGTATGGAAGGACTTTGGGTTACCCGAGGTGGTGATCAGTGACAGAGGGAGGCAATTTGTGGGACACTTCATGCGGGATCTGTTGAAGCTTCTGGGCATAAAGTTGAATGCCTCGACGGCATTCCATCCACAGACCAATGGACAGACAGAACACGTCAACCAAAATATTGAGCAGTATCTCCGGGGTCTGTCACCTGCTTAGGATTGCTTAAGCAATTTGCGTGACAACGGTCCGTGATGCTGAAGCAAGCTGAAGCTGCTTAAGCTAGTGTGAAAAACTGGGTATAGGTGTATGCAGGATACATATATACTATCATTAGGACTTCGGGCTTGAGCCGCTTGAGCGGGCTGTAGCTCTCCAAGATTCCATGAAAAAGGATGGGCTTAAGCCGCCTCAAGCGGTTGAGTGGCTTAAGCTGGCTTGCACATGAAGCGGTTAAGTGCACAGCAGTGAAGAAACCTCCGAAACAAACTCAAACCGGCTTTAGCGGGTTGATTCAGTACGCACTGCACTTCAAGGGCGTCAAATAAATGCGAAGTTCTGTGCTTCGTGTCCAAGTCAGTTGCCATTTACCTGTACCTGGTGACAAACCTGCCAACTCATCAGGGGGGAGCTGGCGTCCTCGGGGCAATTAAGAATGAGACACATAGGAGGTAAACAACGAATGCCACCCCTGCAATGGTTCACAATGGTGATTCACCGTTTTGGTTGCAGCCTTCGCGGTAGAGAAGACCAGGATCGTAGTGGCATCCCTAGGCTCTCGAGCAGAACAGAAAACATTGTGACTGTGGCTTTGACACAAACGACAGAGACGGGTGGGAACAGGAACAGCGACAAGGATGGGGATTAAGACAAAGAGCCGGTGTCACACAAGTGTCACCAACGCTTGGCTGATTGCAGATCGTACCGCCACTGACGGGACTCTCTCTCTTCTCCATCAGTCTGAATCCATCACGTCTGCCCTTCCAGCGCACTACCGGTCTGCCACTCGATAATCTCATCTGCTACCGAGTCATTTCTTACCCTGTTAGCGCTCACTTGCGACCACCGCCAATTTCCAGCCGATGCCACCACTGAAATGCCACTGCTCACGACCGCCTTGGCCAGTGTATTGATCTCGGGCTGGTACCACTCTGCTGGAAAGTGAGTGGCATAAGAAATGAGGGCCAGGTACGAGTCCGGAGAACTCAGCAATGCAGCTTGCTACTGAAAATCTAGTATTTCGACATCACAGCTGCCACTTAAGCCATAGTTACTGCTTAAGTCGCTGGCTTGTGTTTGGTGTGTTTTTTTTTCCGCTCGAGCCGCTTAAGCCAGTGAAGACAGCTCAGCTGCTTGAGAGGGTTAAAACACACCATATATACAATATTTGCCGGAGCTTAAGCCGCTTTAGCCAGCTTGAGCATCACCGTCTCAATGCCGGCAGCTTAAGCAATCCTAAGCAGATTTATATAAAATATTTGCTGGAGCTTAAGCTGCTTTAGCCAGCTTGAGCATCACGGACCGTCTCAACACAGGCAACTTAAGCAATCCTAAGCAGGTTTTATCCGGGGTTTCACCAATTTCTTGCAAGACGATTGGGCAGACTGGTTGACTCTTGCGGAATTCAACCACAACGACCAAGTTAGCAAAACCATGGCATTCAGTCCCTTCTTCGTGACCACAGGGTTCCATCTGCGAAAGGGCAATGAACCACGCCTCAAGGTGCTGATGGAGGATGCAACAAAATTTGCAACCCCAATGTTGAAAGTCCAAGAAGAAGCGGGGGCTGCCATGTGAGCGGTGCAGGAGACAATGAAGAGGTTCAGCTCATATGGTCAGAATAACCAGTTAACGGTTGGAGGTTGCCACAGGGCTTAATGCATTATTTCTTGGGTAGCCTAACATAGCATAACATAGGCATAACATGTTATCTGTGGGTGACCATATAGGGCAATATGTAGTCAGGTGATCTCTGAGCTGGCTGAAAAATATAACAGGTTATAATAGGGAAATAAAATAAAGGCACTAGCGAGGCTTGAATCCAAGGCCGCTTGATGATCTGACATAACAACAACGCCAGGACTCTAACCACTAGACCAAAATAGTTGTATAAATCTGGAGGTATTGATCCCAATATATGTTGCCTCTCATGGCCCAATATTTATTGATTGGTGCTGAACTACTTGAAAAATTGTAGTGAATCCTGTCAAACAATTTTTCTGGTTTTCTGATATTTTCCAAGGCCATCTAATGCCTTTTTATGTTCTAATCAAAAATTGACTGAAAACCAAAGTTGTAGAGCTCATAAAGCTCTGGTGCTTTTTGGCAACTGAGTAGTCAATAGCTCCACAACCAGAGCACCAAAGGGTAGCTTGCATGCCATAAGCTTGGGAGATAGGCAGCTAGAGGTATGAGGTATGACAGAACAATAAATATTGGGAGGTGAGAGGCAACATATATTGAGATCAATGCCTCTAGATTTATACAACTACTTTGGTCTAGTTGTTAGAGTCCTGGCATTGTTATTATGTTGAATCAGCTAGAGGCCTTGGGTTCAAGCCTTGCCAGTGCCTTTATTGGGGGAGCTTGTGACCCCAATCTATCAAGGGGATCCGATTTGCATGTCATGTGAAAACCGCGGTCTCAAAAGTCACGAGTTGTTTCTCACAATGGCGCCGAGTTGTTTCGGCCGAAATCTATTCAGAGATCGATATCATCACTGATCAATCTCCAAACAATCAAATCACTGATAACTCAGAACCAATTGATCAATGAAATCCTCAAGGCATGCATATGGAACTTGCCTTCCTCCTTGCTTTCCCCCACCATCCTCACTGTGAGGCTTCAGGTACTTCCCCTCTTTTCAGTTTTATTTATTCCTCAAACTGACTCTGTTTTAAAAGCTTTGATGCACTTGATCACTGGGCCCTATCTGCTCTGCCTGATCTTATGTCAAACACTGTGTGTGATTTCTTATGTCTTCACCTCACCTTTCTCACTTTTTTGTAGCTCTGTTGCAATGCATGGCTCTTTTGCCCCTCTCAATCACATTCACAAATTAATTGCAAAATAGGGATCAAACTCTGCCTAATACTCCTCAAAGAGCTTGGATTGCATCTCAAAGAAATGAGCGGGAAAATCGTGTTCTAGACAGCCCCCAGCACCATTGTGTGCCTCAGAATCTGTTTCACAATGCTCCTCCTTTACAACAGGCTCGGGGTGATGTCTTTAGTGGTGGTCCCATTCCAGGAGCACAAGCACATGCCTTTCTAGCAAATTTGAATTTTGAGCAGGGAAATGCAGCACCCCGGTTGACTCCGGATAGTGTGACTTTGGCACAGGAACATTTAGCTCAGCTACAGGACCCCCTAGAATTCAATCCCGCACCTGCTCAACCTTGAAATGCTAGAGCTGGGCCCTCAAATCTGCGAGATTCTGCATTACAGATCCCCCCAGACATTCAACCAGCATGACGAAAGGCCAGAGATCCAATGCCAGGGTTTCCCAATTTACTTTGGTGCACTTCTGGGAAGCATTATAGACACCAATCACTATTTGGAACAAGAAAAACCTGCTCTCAATGTCGAAATCAAAGGAATGGTCAGAATACAGCTGAGGAGTTTGCTGATGGACAACAGCAGGCACAACTGGCACAGCAGATTCCACCAGACGAGAACATGTCTGGGCCTGATGAACCTCTGAATCCACCATTGATACCACCAATTCCACCACCCCCAGTCAGTCTTATGACCCAGCCTGCTGTTTCAGCCGCTGACAAATTGTTGATGGATCAAGTGCGACTGGAGTGGATGAAGATTGAGATGCAGACTTGCAACTCATGCAATGAGCGGTGGTTTGATCTGGATGTCCAAGCGGGAAAGTGTGATAAATGCCGCAAGAGACTGAAGTTTCATGCTGGTAATCAAATGGATCCAGGTCCAGCTGCAAATCTGCCAAATTTGACACAGATTGAGGAAATGATAATTTCACCTGTACATGCCTTGGTCTCTCTGTATCAGGTCAGAGGCGGGCAGTTCAAATATTCAGGTCATTGTTGTAACTTTGCCTGTGACACCGCTGTCTTCCACAATAAACTACCGCTCCTTCCAGAAGAGTGTGATATCATTATTACAACTGATGAAGAGGTATATCAGGATTTCCGAGTCCGGAGACCTGTTATAAAGCAATGGTTGAAATATTTGGAGGCTCATCGTCCTACTTTTCAATCACGCCAGGTCACCATAGACTGGGAGCGACTCAGTCAACTGCCATTGGATTCGTCTGTCCATGCACGTTTACGCACTGTGGAAACTCAGAATCTGTCTGAACCAAATCAGGATCTTGGGCCACCCCAGGAGGGCCTGAATCCAGGTGATGAAACCCCACTTTTTACACGTGGGTTTGTGCCAAATGTCAGCACCAGACAAACAGAGATAGAACAGCCTCATGCAGCTGCATTCCACAACGAAACTCCAACAATCCTGACGATGCCTGCTCTTCATGGCACTCCCCTCAATGAGCATGCTGGCCACACAATTGCAATTGATGCCTTTCCTTCTTTGTTTCCAACAGGAAAGGCAGATTACAATGCTCTACGAGACATTGAAGTGTCTATGATTGAATGGGCAGCTCATCTGATGCGGTTCAAAGATGGCAGATTTGCACGGCATCCTCGCTTTCGCTACTGGGCTCTCAACACAATTTTGCGACATGATGCTAAAAAAGCGTCAAAGTGGTATACAACTACCCATCGTGAAGACAAAGAATAGTCAGTAGCAGATATCCAGGAAATGCTGAATGCCGATGATGCCAAGGGATTGGCAAATCGTGTCTCCCGTGCTGCTGTCAAACTTCCAGGGTCATGGCCTTTTTGGCAAAAGGTTCAAAAAGATCTCATTGCACAAATCCGTTCCCCAGACTGTGGGTCACCTCATCTGTTTGTCACCTTCTCTTCTGCCGATGTCCAATGGCCCGACATGCATCAACACATACCCAATTTTGATCCCCATACTGAAGAAGATGCACACTCCTATCGAGTTCGGATGAAGGATCTAAATGAAAATCCAGCCATTGCCTCTTATTGCTTCCAAAAGCGATTTGAAGTTTATTTCGAACATTATATCAAAGTCAAGTTCAAAGTCAAGGACTTTTGGTGGCGATATGCATGGCAGCATCGCGGTAGCAGTCATGTCCATGGATTCCTCTGGATAGCAGATGCACCTTCAATAGATAGCCTTGACACTTCCGATCCAATCCAGTTGCAGCAGTTCATTGACTTTTGGGACCAACATGTATTGACCTGGCATCCGCAGTTGGCTACCCCACCAGCAGCAGTTCATCCCTCTGCCCGCTTGTTCAACACTATTGATGACACCAAGCTGGAGCTTGCAGAAATGCTAAACCGGCTTCAGCGGCACACAAAGTGCACTCCAGGATATTGTGAACGGAAAAAAAAGGGCAGTGGTGAAATTTTTTGTCGATTTGGTTTTCGAAAGGAGTGTCATGAGACCTCTGCATATACCAAAAATGCAGATCGAGAATTTCCTGAACTTCATACTCCCCGGAATGATGAGCTTTTGAATTCCTATAACCCTGGCATCATTCTATCATGGCGCGCCAACATTGATTTTCGGCCTGTGATCAATTGGGCGGCTGTCATAGTTTATGTGGAAAAATATGCTAGCAAAGCAGACAGTCAATCTTCAACATACCAGGAGATCCTCAGTACTTCCATTTCACGCCTTCAGGCACCAGATGCCGGGGGGATTGCATACCAGGAAATGCATTCAACTTTTGCAGCTGAACGTGATGTTTCTGCCCAAGAGACTTGCCATATCCTGTTGGGTTGCCGGCTTACACGCAGTTCCCGCCAGCCACCACGCAGTCTTTGTGTTGATCCAGATGGTGAATCTGGTACATTGGACTTTGAAAACCAAGTCATCCAGCGCCTTGGTATAATTGAGAGATATAAAAACCGCACTGGGGCACCTGAGCTGGACTTGAAGAATGTTTCCTTGCTGCAATTTGCCACACACTACAACTGGAACAAAGACAGTGTCTGCACAAAGCGTGGGAAGAATGGTGCTTTGGCCTATATTGTCAATGTTTGGCCCCGCTATCAACCGAACATTGACAATGCTGAGGGTTACAAGCGGCTGCTCGGCCGCTTTGCGGCCTCGCATCCCCTTCCTCTGGTGTGAACTGGAACTGTAACAGAGATGGATTGTGCCTGAAAAACCTAAGCAAAATAAATTCAACTCAGGGACTGAGCATTCAAGACGACCCATTTTACTGGACTTGCCGAGGCTGTACACATTGAGTGATGATGTGATTTTACGCGGCCGCGGCACGCACGGCATGAGTGGAAACAGAGAGCTCGACGAAAAAGGTTAGAGCTGATGGCGGAGTTTAAAAAGGCTTCGGACACCCGTAATTTTAAAAAGAGGGTGATGAGAAATACTGCTATGCCAGAATGATTCTTCACCATCCATTTGGAAAGACTCCAGAGGAATTGTTATGTGGACCTAATTTACTGCCTGATGCCAACGGTCGACCTGGAAAATATGTCAGCTGGGCAGTTGCATATCAGATTGAATGTCTTGACAAGGGTCATCAACATCCAGATGACACACTTCCCACTGCTGCAGAAACTCCAGTCGACCCAGAGGATAGTGACTCAGAATCAGTTCATGGTGATGATCCTGATGCATATAACTATCAAGCAGAATGGATGCAGGAGGCAGGTCGTGCTCCTCATGAATCGGTTCAGTCCAATCTGGGAAATCTAGGAAAACGGGACATAGACTTGGAGTACAATTGGATCCAACATTCACCAGATTCTGCTACAGTCCAAGCTGCTGCATCCTGGCTGGAAGACTTGGTCAAAGAATCCCCCAATGATGAAATTCAGTCTTTGCCAAATCATGACTATCGGAAGCTGAAAGGTGAACAGCGGGATGTCTTCCTTCAGGTTATGGCCTACTTCAAACGGATCATTTCAGATACTCCTGGCCCAAAACCTGCTCCACTTCGCATTAACATTGATGGAACTGCCGGCACTGGCAAATCATTCCTCATCTGGTGCATCACTGCTGCACTAAGAGACCTGTTTGAAGTGGATGAGCACAATATTGGTGCAAAAGACCCCACTGTTCGTTTGGCCCCAACCGGAATTTCTGCTTTTGGCATCCGTGGATGGACTGTGAATTTTGAATTGGGGATTCCAGCCAAAGAGAAGAAGGATTTTACCCAGTGCTGGGCTTACACGGCTTCAAACTCGGTGGAAGCATGTGAAACTACTTATCAAAGATGAAAAATCAATGATAGGTAGAGCACAGATGGGCCGCTGTGATCGCCATCTTCGTCAAGCATTCCCGGCTGCAGTAGATGATATTCTAGGTGGACTTCCAGCACTTGTGTTTGGTGACTTTTTCAGCTCCCTCCTATTGGCGACACACCACTGTACTCAGACAAACCAACAGTGGGAAGGCGTGCTGGATTATCTGCTGAGGGACGTGCAGTCTTTGAATCCTTCACTCAGTCTGTCAGTTTGCAAAAAGTCTTTCGCCAAGAAGGGGACAATCTAGAACAAGTCCAATTTCGTGATGCACTTATGCGACTAAGAGAGTACAAGGTCACAGAGGATGACCATTCTCTCTTTTCAACGCGGTTTTGGGAAAACCTTTCACCTGAAGAACGGGCCAGCTTTTCAGACACACTCCATCTGCTTCCAACCCGAGAGGCTGTTGATACTCTTAACACTCTTAGGCTTAGCCAGCTCGGAAAGCCAGTTGTTAAATGTCTTGCTAAACACAACAGTCCCGAAGCAAAGAAAGGGTCAGATGAGGATGCAGAAGGCTTGCAGAAGGACATTCTCCTGGCTGAAGGAACAAAAATCATGATTACACGCAATGTGTGGACTTCAAAAGGTGTGTAAAGTTCATTTCACTTCTCTATCTGTTCTCATTGATCTTCCAGGCTTGGTGAATGGCTGTCAAGGAATTGTTAAGAAGATATGTTACCTTCCTGGATCTGATGCACGCATCAATCTTCCATCAGTGGTATTTGTTCAGTGTGATGGATATTCTGGTATTTATACTATGACTTGATGTTTTGGGCTATTGCTAAAGTTTACTAGGTCCTCCAACACCAGGATGGGATGGAATTGATCCTTCCTGGACTCCGATTGTTCCTGTGACCACCAGGTGGGATGACAGAAATGGAAATTCACTGTCAAGGACACAGTTACCTCTTACCCTCGCATGGGCTATCACAATTCACAAGAGTCAAGGAATTACTCTTGAAAAAGCTACAATTGACATTGGCAACAAGGATTTCTCCTCTGGCCTGTCTTTTGTTGCTATTTCTAGAGTCAAAACATTTCGCGGCATAGCTTGCCGGAAATCATTTGGGTGGGCCCGGTTGCAAAAACCAGTTACCGAGTCAATGAGGATGCTAGAGCAGGACACTGCCCGCCAGGCTGGACTTGGTTTTCTGTTAGATACTTATAGTATGGATCTTAGCGAGTATGTATTTAATGATAATTGATAGTAGTAAATCTTCATAATTCACAAATCATAACTGGAACTCTGAATTAGCGAGCTCCCCCTTACGTATCCGGGAACCGGAATACAAAACATATTTTATTTCCCTATTATAACCTGTCACATTTTTCGGCCAGCTCAGAGATTACCTGACCTCTTGTCCTCCGGGTCCGGAGAACACCTGACTACATATTGCCCTATATGGTCACCCACAGACAACATGTTATGCCTATGTTATGCTATGTTAGGCTACCCAAGTAATAATGCATTAAGCCCTGTGGCAACCTCCAACCATTAACTGGTTATTCCACCTGACCTGCCCCTAGATACCAACCCATCAGACGACATGTCACCATTATGACAGGCCATCCAATCGGTAGGGAAAACAGCCCGTTGTCTTACCCGCCAGAAGGACCCTCCACTAGCTCTCCTCAAAAGACTTGAAAATTCCAGGTGAGTGCCGGGAGTCAGCCCTCGGACATCGCTGAGCACATCAGCTGCATCAATCCCCGGGTGTTACAGGTTCCCGCATCTATGACCGACAATATGCCATCAAACTGCCCATCACCGCCACTCGCTAGTCATTGAGCGCGCTGCCACACTCGCTCACTCTCCTCGGACATGGCTGAGCGCATCAGCGCCATCAGTCCCGAGGTGTTACCAGCCGTGGCTTGAGTGAGCCAACATTGCTGTGACATATACTCTGCCCACTGCCACTGCCCCTACCCGCTCTGCCCGCTCTCTCCCTCCCACCAACCATCAGTGCTGCTAGCCATGTGTTCTCAGGCTCATTCCGCCATTTTGATGTGCTCTTACCAACCTCTGGATGTAACCCGCCCTTTCAGACTCACCCACCCGTGCTACACATTGTCTGCCCACCAGTGCACATCAAAATCATTGCTCTAGACCCGGTGATTAAGGGAGAACAATACGCGCAATGCATGCCAAGATGAGACCAATGCATGACACCGGGTATTCAGGCCATCGGGTAAATCATTGTGCCCCTCAAAGTCGCCATTGTACCCTCTCTCTATGGCCAAAGGACTTTCCAATGGGTCGAAGGTTCACTATGGCCGGGGACCACACAAGAATCGCACGGTCCTTCTGAACAAGACAAGCACACAGCAAGCTGCGGGCCAGCGCAAAATTAATCGCCAATTTCAAGGTATTCTTCCTGCTTGAATCCCTATCTACTTACTGATGAACCTCCAGCTCTTACTGCGCTCCAGCGTCAGGAGGATGTGGACATGGAAGATGCACTCCATCCTAGCGACTACATCAATCTCGAGGATAACGACATGGACAACGATACATGGGACTCACCAACAGACCGCGCCTCCTCCCACATCGCCGAGGAGACTTTTCTTCAGAGTAGGGCCAGGGGCGAAGCTATTTTCCACCAAATGTTGGATGGCCTCAGGCCCGGGTATGTAGCATTCCTATTTCACCCTACTATCTTGTGCTCATTCGTCGAAAATAGTCGTGGGGACCCTCGCGTGCGTAACTCGCGTCTCCAGACACAGATTGATGCATGGGCAGTGCAACTGCCTTTGCTTGTCGATGCGTACCTCAAATACCACTACAAAGGTCCAGCACCCGTTGATAAGAACACGAGCTGGGTACTGGAGATCATATCATTGTCAGGTAAGTATTTTTTTCGTTAATCAAAATCTTCATTAATTTATTACTGTGGTATAGAGAAGGGCCTCAAGACATTTTCCCATCCCCCAGGGAGTTCGCGCGTGAACACGGCCTTGATCAAGCATGGCTATATTGGTGCATCACCCGAGCAGCCCGTGCTCGCATTCCCCCTCCATTTATTCGAGGTTTATCGCCAGCAGCATCGGGTCTGCCCCCAATATAGTATGGAGGCACTCGCAAGGACTCTGCAGCATCTGCACCTGGTAGGCTTTCTTCTTTCTCTGCAATAGCTGCCGGCTAAGACCTAATCAGGTCCCACACCCATTTTACCTGAGTGAGCAGCTCAGCTCTGCTTACGATGCGTATCTGGCCATCATGCGTGAAGTTGATGTGCGCGTCGACGCTGCCATGGGCCGAACTGGGGACTGGCATTCACAGAATGTCTGTCCCCTGTGCTTTTACAAGACGGACGGCGAGCCCCATCTCAAATATAAATTCCTTGGCACAATGGACGGGAATAATTCCCTTAAGCTCGTTGATACTCCATTTCATCCTGGACTCCGCCCCGACAACCGCCAATCAACATCTCCGCGCTGGATCACACCTGAACAAGTGGATGTTTACAAGGACGAAGTCGCAATAGCGCAGGCTAAGGTATGCAACATAAACATTTTCAACACTATCTTAGCACTCACCAGTGATTTCCAGAGGAGAAAAAAAACTATGGTCACGCCTGGTACTGCTGCAAACCGCTGCCCCATTAGCTCCTCCCACAACCACCATCCCGACCACCTCCGCTACTCCCACGACTGCCGTGGGGGTTTCCCCGTCGCTTCCTCCCATGACAGAGAGCACCGCTTCAGATGATGAAGATGACGACATTGCCTGGCTCAACATCAATGAGCTGGAGCCCGCCGAGGTTGCGGAACTCGAAGAATGCATCAATACATGTGTGGAGCGTTGGCGCGCCGCGGCACCCGAAGCAAGAAAGAAAATGTTCGCATTCTTTGGAGTGTCAGGGATTTTTCTGTCAGTGTGCCGTCATGGCCATGTCCTTGCCATGTGTGATATGATTCGGAGCGGCGAGCTGTAAGTCCCCATTCTTTTGGAGTAGATTCCCACTTACCCGACGTGTAGCATGAAGTACCCGCTTGTCATGGTCCGCCGACTCCTTGACACTTATGGCGCTGATATTGGGCTCGGCTACAATATTATGAGCGTGTTCTTCGGAACACTATGCCACAGCTCTCTGGGTGCCCGCGTCACTGCTCTCCGAATGCACGGAGCCATGCCATCCTTTTATTTTATTTTTATTTTTATTTTTGGTGGTACGATAATAGGCCAAGCAACTAACAATGGGTTAGCCCCGATTGTGCCATCTTTCCACAGGCATGCTCACAACCGAGAGTGCCAGGTTTGCTGGCATCTGCTCTATGTTGAAGGGATGGGAACCGAGGACTTCGAGGAGTGTGAGCGCACTTTCGCACTGTCCAATAATTTGGCGGCTGTCACTTGGCTTGCATCCCCATTTCGTCGCCACCAGCAGATCGAGGAGCACTTCAATTTCCATGACCTCGACAAACATGCGAGCTCCGGTATGTGCTTTTTAAATTAAATCTTTGTCAACGAACTGACAACAAAGAAACAGGCAGCTTCATATTCCAAAATTATCGTCAGGCCCTCGAGAAGCTAGATACAAATGCACAGCAACTCAGTGTCCTCGAAAATCGTACCGAAACCAGCGCTCAAGATTATGAAGATTTCCTCTTGGCGGAATGTGCGTACTTTGAGAGCCGGAAGAAGGAACCCGAGCAAGTATCGGTGACTAGTGACTATATGGACCTCTTGCAGAAGCTACAAGATGTCGTGTGCATCAATAAATTCTCATTACATCACGATACTGACGATCTTCAGCCAAGAATCTGCTGCTGCGAAGAAGACATACGACCAGCTTGACCACTACATTGTGAACCTCGGCTGGCAGAGGGCCGAGATCGCATTGTGTCGGCGCCGGTATCAAACCACTCATAATCGCGTCCTCGGAGTCGAGGAAGCTGTGGTACTATTTGAAGAAGAACATGCCATCAAGGATCGGCGACAGTACAAAGATGCCCTTGTCATGTTGGGTGAGTGCAAGTATCGAGACGCGCTCGATCGACTTGAGTTGCTCGTTGTCAAGCGGCTCTTTGAGCTCACAAAGCTTGGGATGAGCAATATCGGTGCGTGATTCCCAACTCTTCCAGAAGCCGACTGAATGCCAAGAAAAGTTACAAAATGCGCGAGAAGCTGAGTAAGGCCTTGCATACTAGAGCTGATGCTATCCGCACTGCTCTTGATCAGTACAATGCCGCCGCCGCTCAACTCAACCCTCCCCGTGAACGCTGTGATACCACAATTGTGAAATCACTGAAATCACACAACATTATCTGCACTCCGGATGCGCAACATATTGTGGAACTGCATTTGTTTTGACCATGCAAACAGTATTCCGAACAGGAGAAATACCAATATTCTCTTGAATCAAGTTCCCACATACTTCTGAGTTAACCTGTGAACCACTCGGCATTTCGGCATCGCTCAAACAAGGGATTTTGTGATCCCTGGCAAAATTGCATCATCCCACATTGGATTTCCGCCAGTTTCCTGCACTTTGCACCCTCCCTGTGTGCTGGGAAAATATTCCAAAATGCATGCGGAACTATAGATCATCTCACAAGTCCCTGGCCAATCACTTTTGCTCAATTATACTCATTTCCTGTTGTTTCCACCTTTCCGACAGCCACCACATGTTTCCTATAGCTACTAGGATCAGAAGCATAGCCCATTCTGTCCCAAACTAATGGCAAATTGTGCTCAACGCACCATCCATGCGGTATCAGTGTTTCTTATCATCTTCTCTATATATTCATCTTTTGTTCATCTTTTAAAGCATATGCTTCATACCCATTCAGCCTCCTCCCCATGCCAATTTTCTCATGATATCCACGTTGTCCCCGATTCTCACGCCTCTTGGACTTGTATAAAACCCCTGTGAAAAGCACTTGATCAGTAGTTCCTTTTGTACCCTGTTTTCAGCCAACAGAAAATACAAGAGTTTTGCTACAATCTGTGCAGCATCAAACTCACCTCCAAACAACCCGAATACACTGCCTGTCTGCTGCTGCTTATTGGTTATCTCGCCCTCCGGTCGCCGTAGACCATTCACAACACAAGTATTGATCTTGCCTGGATATTACTGAATTTTCTGCTTTCCACAGGTTCCTGAACACATCACTCGTTTACAGTAAAACGAAGTGTGTCTAGTGATTTTCTGCTGCCAATACGTCCTGCAGGGAATATTCTTCCGTTATCTGGAAGTACGGTCAAACCACGTCTGTTTTCCAAGATACACGAAATCCCTCACTCATTCACTTTCCATGGCAAACGACATGCCTGATCGGAATTTGAAGTATATTATTATACGACATCACAACGCCTCACCTGGCTTTCAGTGATCGACACTGTGTCACTCGCTGAGTTCGATCTCCTCCGTGATACCCGCACTGACATTTGTAGTGTTGCGTGGGCTAACCCGGTTAACCATGAAGCTATGGTTCTTTACTTCGGCATCAAGCGCGCGAAGGAAGAAGTCTTACGGCTCAACGTGGAGATGCGTCGTCTCATCACGTTCATGGCCGATGACCACGTCGACTTCATCCGTGCCATCTGCGCCCATATCATCGTGAATCCCCACCTCGCACACAAACTCTCTCAGCGCTGGACTCACCAGGACCGCATTCACGCATCCATTGCTGCCCACCTCCGCAAAACGAGTCGACTACGTGGGTTCTCAGGGTCAATCTTTCCTGGGCTGCGAACTGGGTGGGATCCTATACTGACAGTGCCCTTACCCAACTGGGCTGCTCAAGAGCTTGTTATCATGCAGCAGGTCTTCGAGGTCGAGGAACCTCCACAGGCTCAGCCTCGCATTGTAGTGTCGACACAAGAATCAGATGACGAGGATAGGTGTGCTGCAGGGACCTCAGGCGCCGAAGATTTGGTTGTTACTTTGATGGAGAGGTTAAATACACTTGATACCGACGAATAAATAACTGGTGATAGAAACTTGAACGAAGGGATATATGAACATAGAAGGGTGATCGGGAACCCGAAGGGGGAACCGATCGAAACTGTTAGGGGATCCTAAAACAGTATCCTGGTTCGATTGATCAGATAGTTGATCTGATCAATGATCGGGTTGTTTGGGTTGTTCGGGTTCTGGAAGTAAAATGAAAAGACAATTCATGACAGTGATGGTAAAGCTAAGGCCATTCATAAGTGGCAGTGCTGAGGCAGTGCTTCTCCTATCTGCCTCTATTCGCATTTTGCTTATTAATTTTACCTCGTGTTGGAGGCATCGAAGGTGCCGTGAATGACGTGAGTGATTTGCACAAAGGTACTTGAGAAGTCAGATGTTTGTCTGCATTTCTTCTGACCATAATACTTTTTCTGCCATACTCAACACCCATTAATACAATTAAATCCTGATTTTTTTCACCTTGTGCTGGAGGCATCGGAGGCATAGAAGGCAGTATGGGTGCTGCGAGTTCTTGCTTGCGGAGTAGGCTTAAACCCAGCCAAATGTGCATTTAGTGCAAGAAAAGTAGTGAAACCATTAGATTGGACAATATTTACGATGCAATAGTGTCGGCAGCTGTGGAACATGTACCCAAGAACTCGAGATGATACAGATGGTAAATTGTATGGGCCTGCCATTGAATATAATGCTGTAGCATTAGGTGCTCACGAGACTGGTGGAATGGATGGTACAAATCTTTGTGGTATTCCTGTCCCTGCTCAAAACTCTGCAACAGCCCAACCACCTCCTCTCGCAGCCTTTCCAGAGCTTTCTTGCAACCTGCTCCATTGAATTCAGCACGGCGTTGGACATCTCGTTCATTCTGTTCCCGCATGCGATCACCATGCAGAACAACAGCAATATTTGCACTGTATCAGAGGTACGAGGTGGAGCAGGGATCTGTTGTATCATTGTCTTCCTCAAAGGGAGTTCGTTTTTTCCAGCGGCCAAGGTCTGAGACATCAATCCAGGATGCTGCTGTGAGCGCTGCCTGAAAGAGAGGGTTACTCTTAGGCAATGGCAGCTCGTTCAGAGCAACGAGGTCGAGGCTGAGCGGTGGGAGCCCAGGGATATGGTTAAGGGAGTTGGTTGGAGGTGTCTGAGCCACCTTGCGGAGTTGTTTCAGCCATCTGGATGTGGCACGAACAAGTTTTCCGCTAATTAAAGTATTTGTTGTTGTAGCCATTACAGTGCATCAAAAGATAAAAGGGACATACTGAGGGCTTTGGGAGTATAATAGATCACTTTGGCAATGTGCTGAGGCCTTGGCGTCAGTGGTAAGATGGCGGGCATGTCGGCCCATGAATGTGGTGGTAGTAAAAGCAAGAGTTGTTAAGCGAAGTAACTGGCCTTTCGGCTCAAGTTGTGCTTGGTATTTCAAACACATGGAACAAATCTCGAAAAAAATCAATCAGCAAGGGGCAACATATAAAATCAGATTGTGCACTTAAAAACAAAGTGGTTGCGAGTTAAATGAAGGCAGACCAAAAAACACAAGAGAGGACGACTGTTAAACGGCTCGTCATTGGCTGATCGGTGACATATATGGCAGCGGCGTTGATGTAACGAAAGGCGGGATCGACCAGCGGAGGTGTTGGAGTTGAGACGAAGGCGTTGTTGGTGCCACTCGTGGAGCACGTGACCGCATCAGTGGCATCAGCGCCTACCTTTTTCTCTTTTCCTCTTCACCCTCTCTTCCTCACACCTCGTTTGTTTGTGCAGTGCAATACAGCCTACAGGTACGTCCATCTGGGGCCATTGTTACCATAAAACTCACCTAACTCACCCAATTTAGACTCTGAATACCCTAGGTTGAACATATGCCCTGTGCGTCAGACACGCATCAATTGCGACCCACACCGGCTTCCATACCCGGCCATACGCGTCCATCGCGTCTTGTAGGCGCCAGTAGGCTCTGGCTCAGCGAAAGATGTTAAAAAACACGACCAAAAACACTTACCAAAACACTTAGCCTCCAACACCGACTCTGCCACCTCCTACGGCAACAATGGACCCCAGTGACCCTACCTCCCTTGCCATCAACGATCCTCTGGGACCGGCCTCCCCCTTCAAGAGTCTTGAAGCATTCCAGAACAGCGCCGCCGACCTCGCCAACCTGGACCCCGACTACTGGGGAGGGACCCGTTTGGATGGGGACCTTCCATTGGAGCGCGGGGACAGCGAGGAGGAGGAGGTGGATCAGCTCGAGTGGTCAGATCCCATCCACCTCCAGCTGTGTCCACTGACTGCCCCTCCATCCATCCTCTCTCCTTCTCCACCATCGCCGAACCCGATGATTCGGGTAGTGAAGAGGAGGAGCAGGTTGGTGGTGGCTCCAAGTGGCTTGAGGTGGCGGCACCTACCACACCTCCCAAAACGCGTCTGCGGGCTGAGATCAAGCCCACAGCACGCGCGAGCGCCTTGACTAAGGCTGCAATGGTGTGCAGGGCTGGAGCCACTGAACGTGCACCACCACAACACTGGAGACCCGCTGCTGCTCCGACATAAGCTCATGGGCCTGCGCCACTGCCCACAGCACAAGTGCAGAGTACACCCAAACATTTAAGGGCACCAGTGTCTGTGCCTCCAGTCCAAGGTTGGGTTTCCTTCACCTGCTTCCATCTTTACTGACCTTGTATTTAGATGCATCTGTGTCTACGTGAGTGCTGCCGCCTCCATCAACGGAGTACCCACCCCCACCCCTACCAATCCAAATGTCAACGTAGGCTGGCCCCCCACCCCTCAGTTTCCCACCATTCACGATGTTTGCAGCGACTCCTCCCCCCCAGCCTCTCTCGTCTCTGCCCCCGGATGCGAGACATCCGCCTCCACCTCCGGCACCACCAATGGCCACCTATGGGCGCATCTAGAGCAACACCTTCACCACTCTGGCCCCAGGCACGACACAGTCCAAATCCCCACCCCTCAGTTTCCCACCTATTGCTTCATTCTCCGGGACTCCCTGCCGCTGAAATGCTTGCTCGGTGTCTACAACAGCAGTACTAGTTTAATCAAGACCCAACGAGCAGAATGCGAGTTGCTTGATTAAGGCAAAAACGCAACTACTAACCAAATCCTAACTACTTTCCCCTTGAATGGTTTAGACTGTGCCGCCGAGTACGGGTCTTTTGAACACTTTAAGAAGGTTCAAGGAGCACAGATAATCCAACAGAGGTTGCGAGGAACAAGCCTGTTTTAAGAGGTCTAGTCCGAAGTGCAAGGTTTGATTTAGAGTATTAGACCTCTTTGAGCAATGCCAAACGAGTGCCTAAGCCAACAAATCGAGTTTAAAAGCTTTATAAGCTTGAGCCAACAATCCCAATCCTAACAAGGTGCCGTGTTCTCCAAATCCCAAATAATAAGCCTTCCAAGGCTACTGTAGTGCGGTGCCGTGTTCTCAATCCTAATAAGCTCTCTCTAGCTTCTTAACCGTTTCCAATCCCAAGATCCCGATCCAACAATTGATATTGAGTTACTCGTGCAGACGAAACAAAACTTCTTAATGAAGTCAGTCCTGGGTGACAAGTCCCGAATCTCCGTCGTTTATCAAGCAATACCCGGTAAAGGCTAATGCTCTTAGTGACAGAAAGTTCAGTGCCTATCCATGCCAAAACCTCCTCCTTATATACTGTACAATTACGCTTACAATACGATGATTAGTCTACTGGCTGGTATATGAGTAAGGCGTCCGTAGTTAATCACGTGTGGGTAAATATATAGGATCCTCGTGTGTCGACCCCTTAATGCTTGAGTGTGTCCGGTGTGACTGCTCCTTGTCCGATCGTGTAGACAGTCCCATCTTCTATCCTCTTGTCCCCCGTTCAGGACCTTCAGTTTTAGGTAGACGTAGGTACTGGCTTTGAGCCAGTACCTTAATCAGCCCAAACCGCCAAGTGGTTGTGGAGATATGCGAGTTACCGTCCTGGCCTGGTTCAAGTAACCAAATCAGGATGGCAACAATGATCGGATAGTTGATAAGCGAGGTTCAACCACAGCCGGGGTAACCGGTTACTGTTAAACCCGAATCACCTGACCCGTCGCGCAAGGCTCCCTCTGTAAATCAAGCACAACAAAGCACTCAAACACCTAATCAAGACCCCACAGTGGTGCCCCAGATCATCAGAGAGGATGATTAATATTGCCCATGTTGTTTGTGGGCCCCGCGATGCCTTGATTAAGCAGCGATGCTTAAACTCGACAATTAAACCCTTAATCATGGATGTCAACCAGTATGAACTTTCCAGTTGATGCATCCCAGGCGGACTTGATTAAGGTCCTCATGCAGGATCAAGCCCTGATTAGCCATATTGGACTTATGCTAATCCTTTGGAGCAGCGCGCTACGTGATTAAGGTAGAAATCGGCAAATTCCTTGCTATTTCACCCATGGTCCGTTTCACGGCTTATCACCGCCAGCCTGCCTCTCTGCCCCCGGATGCAAGACAGCCGGCGGTGGAGGTGGCACCGATGGCCATGGGGTGCATCCAGAGCCAGACCCCCACCGCTCCCGCTGCCCCGACCGAGCTGGAGCCTCCTCGGCCTCGGCCTGACCGACATGCTTTGTTGTCACCCGCACTAATAGCATCCCCTGGAACCCTCAACCTCACCGATTTCCGGGGCGGTGAAACACTGACTATGGGGCTGGCGGTGAAATAACCACAAACCAAACCTTGTAAATGAATACGCGGTTCGATAATGCAACTACAACAACTCAAACACTATAGTCCTCGTGCAAGTTCGGGGTTCCAATCCAGTATAGATTGTGGCAATTTGAACTTTAGTTCTCTTTGAGAAGCAAGACTTTACAGGTCTACAAGTCGTATAGATAAAACTTGCTCGAATCTGTTCTAGGTGCAATCACGGATAGACAGACAAGATTTTATGTTCAACAGTTTTGTATGATGTGGGTCTAGGTTTGGAGATAGTACTCTGATGCGTAACACAAGTGATTCTTTATGAATCCCGATTCCAAATAGTATCCGTGATTGCTAATCCTTGCGAGATTACAACCAATTGTCAAGTCCGATCCATTTCCTTATATTCCACACGTCCGTTCCGTTAATCCAATATGTCCACGGGTCGTTTATAAAGATTCAAATCCAACACAGAGAATATTCAAACAGGGAAAACAAACGAAACTTGGTATAGCTTCTGGGTATCTCCGAATGAATGCCTACTCTACCGGTTAAGCATGAAGTCTAGTAACTTCGCGTCTAACAGGTGGGGTGAGATTCACTGGTGTTCCTCCCATAACCATCCACTTAAATACGTTACAGGATTCTAAATATAAACGAGACAGATACAAACGTGTAATAGGGTTCAGGGTATATGACTAGTGGTATGGCAGCTAGCCAATGAACTCCGGCCGGATATCAAGTGATTAGTAAAATAGAGAGAGATTTGTAAGAAACACCAACGAGCCGAGCTTAATGATGAGTCAAGATCTACATCGCTCAGAACGATCGTGATGGGATATTGTTGATATGTCAACTTTTAGCCGACCCCCTCGTCAGCACTCTGTTGCCCTCCTTGGTAACCCTCCACTTAATTGGTCCAGCTTTGAACTGTTCAAGTGATTTGTCTGAAAATCGTGATAGCCACTGCTTCCCAGTACCCGAGTATGGTTTCTTAGTCAATTGGTAGATCGACCAAGTCCAGCCTTTTCTTGGCAGTCCTGGAGACGTCAGATGATGTCCCACGACGATCCCCCTCACTCCGGAAAATGTGATGTCTTGGTGCTCCTGAAGATGCTCCTGATACCATTAGTATATGAACAAAAATAAGAATGCTTGAAATTGTACCTGGTATCCAACAAATATGTAGCACTGGAACTGCAACCTGTATGGGAAGTAAAAGAAACAGTTCCAGGCCATCTGATATTCCCGATTCCAGCCGCAATTTAGGAGTGACTAATATTGCGACTGATACTCAATGTATCAGCGTTGATTTATGTGCATCCGAAGATGCCGTAAAGCCGTATCAGCCGCAGTATCAGCCGCGGACCTGATACAAGAAGAATCAGGTGATAGTATCAGTCGCGCTGATTCGGCTTTACGGCATCTCCGGATGCACGTAAATCAATGCTGATACCTCGAGTATCAGTAGCAATATTAGTCACTCCTAAATTGCGGCTGAATTGGGGAATATCAGATGGGCTGGAACTGTTTCTTGTACTTCCCATACAGGTTGCAGTTCCAGTGCTACATATTTGTTGGATATCAGGTACAATTTCAAGCATTCTTATTTTTGTTCATATACTAATGGTATCAGGAGCATCTTCAGGAGCACCAAGACATCACATTTTCCAGAGTGCCTAGTTCAGAAGGATATTCTCTCGTAATACACCCTTAGTCAGGGATGTGCAGTAGCCCCAATCCGTTTCCAGGATGGTAAGGCACTTTCCGCGATTGCTCCATTAGTGACTTCCCACTTCAACCCTTTACCAGGATCGTTGTCCAACACCTTTCTCATGGTTCGAGACACATTATATCCCTTTTAGCTAACTGCTCAGACCAGCAATAGCCCTTGTGAGATGTTGTCATAATGTAATGAAGTACATTATAGTATGTTGCAACTCGGGCAGATTTGAATAAATGCCCGGGTGCCCCAATACCAGGTCTGTCATCTCCCCTTTTCAGAAATATTGAGCGTCCCCACTCAACCGGTCGTTGTGTGACCTTTATCTGAACATGACAAATCTTATTTTGTCATCAAGTGATCTGTTCATGTCAACACTCATCATTCGATCTTTCGAACCCTTGAGGATCAAGGATCGTATCCCTTTTAGGGTACGAGTCCCAAATCCTCTTTAGACTGGTCGAAATGTCTGGTTTTATGGCTAGTGCGATTGCGATTGATGTTTTGGCCCCTATTTCCACGTTCCCGCTATAGTATACCCCACAAATTGGAATATTATTCCTTTTTTGAGTATCCGCGATTGCGTTTCTTAGAAATAAAAACATCCATCATGTTTTTCAGCCTTCGTTTTTCATTCATAGAGCCAGAGTTCTGTTGTTCTATCCACATTGCGCACACAATGTCGTAACAGAGCACGTGGCTGATGTTGATATTCTCATCAAAACTTCTTTGCTCCCAACCATGTCCATCCCCGCACGGACCATCCACGACCGCATCCCCTTCGTGCTCTTTAGTACCCCTGCCGACCCTACGGTGTGTACTGATGTCTTCTTTAGCGCCCCCCACAATTTTGACTTCAATTTACCACCCTACTATGTTGCCCAGCCATTTCGTAGTGCTGGGCAACATAGTAGGATATTTTGAAGCACCTGCACTGACCCAGCATAATGATTAGCCTCCGTCGCGAGGTCTGAACGTCGAGGGAAAGAGAGAAGGGGCGAGTGTTTGGGATCAAATGTATATTTGGGTCCAGAAACTCTCGAGCCTGATCATGGATCAGACTCAAGCCACTGGGGCGTAGTTGCGAAGGGCCGGAGGCTCGAAAGGGACGGAGTGTGGATGAGCCATGTGGAGTTGTTTGGAAAGATGAAGGATTCGGGAGATAGGGTTTTCGATGTAGAGTTTATACGAGTCGCTGTGCCAGCGGCCGAGGAGTTGAATTTCATAGTCATCGTAGCCGGCGGCGGCGGCTTCAGAAGCGGCGCCACGGCGAAAGCTGTGGCCGGCGAAACCTGCGGGATTGAGGCCGGCAGAGATGAGGGCCGAGCGGAGGCCTGTGACGAAGGCCTTGTAGTGAAAGGGCTTGCCGTCCGGGCCCTCGAAAAGAGGGGCATTGCTGTTGCGCGGTAGCTCTGCAAAGAGTCGTTTGACGGCGTTGACGGGGCACGAAGGAAGGCCTGGTGCAGCTGCGATGGTGAGAGTGACTCCCATGCGAAAGGGGTCGTTCTTCGAGCCAGGGAGGGTGAGCGTGATGTGGGTGCAGTGATCGAAGTCAGGGAAGAACTGGACCGTGTCCCGCTTGAGGTTGAGACTCGCGTCCTTACCCGAGCCGACAGTGATCTCCCCGGATCGAAGGAGGCCAGCGTATGCGAGGCAAAACATGGCGTAGAGAGCGGTGTGGCCTGGGACGACACCTGGCCGGAGCTGTGCAAGGATGGCAAGGAGGATGGAGAGGGTGATGGGTTGGACGGGTTTCCGGTCCTTCTCACCGTGGAAACGTTTGATCCCACGGATGAGGCGCTGAACGATGGGCGACTCGCAAATGGAGAAGGGGAGGTCAGCGTCAACGTGTAGGGAATGAACTGCGGACAGGTAGTTTTCAATGGTTTTGGGCTGCACGCGGCCGGTGAGGCTGGCGACCCAACACATGATGGCGGGTTGCATGGCGGGAAGGACGGCACCATTGGGGTTGTACAGGTTGTGAAGTCGGCTGAAGTTGATGAAGGACCGTTGTCCAGTGGAGTAGGCTCTGCAGGTGTTCGCTGCGAGCCCGTGCCAAAGGTAAAATGAGACGGTTTTGGGCCAGGCCGTGTGCTGTTCGTACCACCAATCCGGAGGCGCTTCGAGGACGGCTGGCGATTCAGATACGGCACGAGTTCGAAAAACGGGAGGCAGCGTCAGCGATCGCGTTGTCTTTGGAAGATAACCAGACAGAGGAAAAGGAAAAATCGAGCCGGCATGCAAGGGCCAAAAATTGGCGAAGGAGCTCCATCGTCGGCGTGGACTTGATGGAAAAGTTGGTAATGCCATTGTGAACGGCCTCGTTGTCAACATGAAAGACGACATGCAGACCGGAGAGCTGCTCCCCCCAGCAAAGGACAGCGTAGACGACGGCTAGCATCTCTTTCACCTGAATATGGTGGTGACAATGGCGGCGAGGACACCGTACTGCGAACCAGTCAGCTTTGAAGTAGCCCCCGAGGCCCTTCTTTCCGCTGGCGTCGGTGTGGATGTGGACGGTGGCACGGTGTGGCGTGATGAAGCGGACCCCGTTCCATTCCATCGCGAACGCTGACCACCAGGCGATGTCGCGGCGGGCGGCCTTGGAGACTCGACAGCGCGAGAATTGTGTGCCGAACTCCCCTTGGAAGTCGTAGAGACCCTGGAGGAAAGCGCGGGAGATTGGGATAACTTGTGATGCGAATTGCAAGAATCCCGTGAGCACCTCGACATCGCGCAGCTGTGCATGTGTGCACTGTGTCCTGGAGGAGAGGAGCTCGTGGAGGTAACTGAGTTTATCAGCGGGAAGGCGTGCTTCCATTTGGACGGTGTCAAACTCGATGCTGAGGAATTCGAGTGTCGTCAGGGGGCCGAGTACCTTGAGAGGTTGAAAGTGAAGGCCGAGCTGCTTTCCGAGAGCCAAGGCCCACTCTAGGGCCTGCTCAACCTTCTCGAGGGGTATGTTTGGCGCGAAGATCTTCAGAAAATCATCGAGGTAGTGACGTACGAAGGCAGGGAGATGCCGTTGCAGGATCCAGTGCAGTCCCTCTGCAAAGAGGTTGAAGATGTAAGGTGCGGAGCAACAGCCAAAGCCAAGAACGATGTCGTAGTAGAACATGTCCTCCCAGGTAAACCTGAGCAGATGCCAGTCTGCAGGGCGAACTGGAATGTGGCGGAAAGCAGACTCGAGGTCAAGCTTAACCAGCTGTGAGCCGCGACCGGCAGCGACGATGTCGGCGATTGCACGGTCGATCATGTCATACCGGATCGAGGCCTCCGAGTCGGGGATGCCGTCGTTGACGGAGCTGCCGTGCAGCCACGAGAGGTGGTGAATGCGGCGGACCTTTGTGGAGCGCTTGCGCGTTACTGCACCCAAAGGCGAGCAGCGGAGATTCCCGAGTGGCGGGACGAGGAATGGACCGGTGGAGACAGCCAGATAAACCCAGAAAACTAATATATGCTCGTGGAAGTGCAGTACAAGGTGAGATATCATTTTCTTGCCTCGTGGCAGCGCGGAATGCTGATCCCTTCCACAACAGCCACTGATGTCCGCCCGCGCCGAATCCTGATCCCCAAAACCTCCCACTACATCTGCCCACCCCCTTCTAAAGCAACGTCCTCGTTGCGCCCTTCGACTCCTTCCTCAGCTCCCTCTACCTCTCCCCGGCCTTCCTCAACATCCAAGCCTTCCTCTTCTTCGTCGCTCTCTGGATCCTTCCCAACTGCAACCGGCCTATCTTCATCCGCCTCTCGAATGCCCCGCTCCACCTCAATCGCTGCCTGCGCCTCGGCCAATGCCGTTCCCGACCGCGGAATGAACCGCCGCAACCGCCGCGAGCTAAATCGTCCTCTGATGGGAAGGCCTTCCAACGTCTCGATGGTGTATGAATTCCGATCGCGGCTCACGACGCGACGTGGTGCAGACCATTTCGGCTCGGTCTTCCGCTCCGTTTTAAATGTGTAGTCAAGGTCGCTCCGGTAGACCTGTACTAGCCATCCCGCTCTGAATATTACTTCTTTTGGAGCTCGAGCTGTGACTTTCTTGTCGAAGACGTCCTTGCGCTTTCGCGCATGATCCAGTATCTGGGAATAGCCGTCAATTCGCTGCTGATCCATGTAAGCCATCTGAATTGTAACATCCTCTTCCTGCAACTCTGCCGTTGCAAGCATCGGCCCCGTGTGTGGGGTATTGATGACGAGTCCAAACAGCAGTTCGTTTGGTGAGTATCGTAGATTCGGGAGAATTCTGTTATTCAAATACTCAACAGCCTCGTCCAGGTGATCGGGCCAATTCTTCAGCAGGTCTGTGGCCGACATTGCCTCGTAGTCGTCTTCGCCTAGATCGGGAGCGCACAAACACTTTAGTCGGCCCAACAGTTTGCTGTTCATCCCTTCGAGCAATCCATTGACCCAGGGGGAGTAGGCAGGTACGACCTGGAACTTCATGCCTTTGGATTCGCAATAAGCGCGCACGACAGCGTTGTCGAATTCGGGTCCTCCATCGCACATGAGTGTTTCTGAGGGTGGGAATTTAGTGTGGATATCCTCGAGCCCCGCGCGCGTTGTCAAGGCAGTCGCCGCCGTTTTGAGCTTCCTGACGGACAGATGCTGTGAGTACACATCCATGTAAAATCCGAGTTTTTTGAAACCCCCCTTCCCCTGCGACATTGATAGGGTATCGCACACCTGTAGCTCGAAAGGATGCCTTCTTGTGATCGGCTCGAGCAAGGAGTGGATGTACGCAGCTCCAAAACTCTTGCAACGACCGCATCCAGTGATCGCCTCCGTTATTGACTTGTCCAACTGCAGACTGCAGATCTTGGTCATAAGTTGCACCTTGATCATGTCGCGGCCGAAGTGACCATGGTTCCGGTGCGTCTCCCATGCCATTTCCTTTGCCTCCACCTTGGGTATGCACTCCAACCTTGCCTCTGCACGCACCAACCTCCCGTTGGTCACCCGCCACAGCTTCCCACCCTCAATCATGTACCCTGATGCTCGATGACGAGCACGTTTGCGCTCGCGCAAGCTTTTGCCGTGGTCCAGCTCCAGAAGCGCCTCCACAACCTCCAAGAATATGTGCTCGTCCTTGAAGCGCTCGCGCATCGCAGCGGCCTCGGGTGTCTCAACAACGTCTCCCACCGCAAAGATATCATGCGCCAGCCCAGTGCGAGCTTCCCAGTCTTCGCTCACCGCCCATTCGTGGCCATCCCCAGCACAAACTTCCTTCCCCACATACTGACGACTCAGGCCGTCAGCCACGGGATTCAGGTGACCCGGTCGATGGCGGACATCAATGATCTGATAGTCCAATACACCATCGCGCCACCTGGAGTGAGTCGAATTCAGCTTGTCATTCGTCAGATGATCCCGCAGTGCACGGCAATCGGTCTCGAGCTCCACGGGGAACCCCCAAATAAAGTCCGAGAATTTATCGAGGCTGAATTTGAGTGCTGCAAATTCGAGGAGGAAGGGTTTATACTTCTCTTCGGTTGCTGAAGTACGCTTGGACGCGAAACCAATGGGGTGAATTTTGGTGACTTCCTTGCCATTTGCTCCAATTGTTGTGAAACACTGGGGGCACATACTGGCCAGCCCGTATTTGCAGCCGTCTGTCGTTACAATGAACGGTGTGCCATCAAATTTCGGACCTTTCAGGACGGGTTCACTGGTGAGCGCTACTTTGAGTCATAAGAATGCACGGGTGTGTTCGGGTTTCCAATGCTCGGCCAAGGGAAAGCTACGCATCGCCTTCCGATAAGCGTGTTTCCCTTTATGCTGCGGGATCTGGACATGACGGCTGAGATCTGTGAGTGGTTGTGCAACTGTTGCGTAGCCTTTGATAAGGCTGCGGAAATACCCAGTGAGGCCAGTAAAGGCGCCCAGATTCTGGACATCTGTTGGGCGCTCCCAGTTTACGATGGCGGTGAGTTTCGACAGATCCGGAGCGATTCCGTCTTTACCAATGCGCCCACCAGCAAAGACCGCGCTCGACAGAAAGAATCCAGATTTGGAGGCGGACAGAGAGAGGTTCTTCTCACGCACCCTCGTGAGCAATGTTATGGTGTCCTGCAGCATTGTTTCGAAGTCGTCACCTGCCATACCACCGTCGTCCACGAAGAGCTCGAATAAAATTCCGACCAGATCTCCCAATGCGTCAGCCGTCAGCTGGGCGAAAGTCGATGGTGCACCTGTGAGGCCGAATGGCATCCGCAAGTACTTGAAGAACCCCCGGCCTTCGACGTAAAAGCAAATATATGGCTGATCGTCCTTGGTTATTGCGCAGGCGTAGAAGCCGGACGCAAAGTCGAACATATTCAACCAGCGATGGCCGCTGAGGCGCTGCTGTTTTAGTCGAATATTGCCCTGCGGCAGCGGTGGCACCTCAGTGACCTTATTGAGATCGTTGAAGTCCTGACAAATACGCCATTTTGTCTGTTCGGCACCATCTGCTTTGGTGGGTATTGGTTCTCGAGGAGGAAGGGTCTCGAATGCCGGTAGAAAGCCATTTGCGATGCATTCGTCATTGACTTTGTGCTGGAGTTGCTCCAAAGTGAGTCCACCGCCGTCATGGGCCTTTTGTGCAAGGGTTGTTGCGCCGCAGCACTTAACGTCGCGGTGATCTATAGGCGCAATGATGTCAGCTTGCAGCATTTTATCGATGGTGTTATTGAGATAAATCCTCTGCGGAGTGCTGAGTGGACGCTGGCGTGGATTAGTTCGAAACTTGGCCTCCGCACGATTGGGGATATTGAGTTTGTGCTCTGCGCCTTCAACTGCAATAACTTCGCTCATCGACAGTGCGAAGCAGTCAGCAAAAGAACGCAGAACTGCTTCTAACCGTGCACGCTCCGTGGGATCAAGATCTGTCCCTATCTGCAGCTCTGCCATGACGGCGTTGACGCGCGCAGGAAGGAACGGGTCAGTCTTCCGTGTGAGGACGGACGGATCTGACACATCTGCCATTACGGGCTGCTCAACACCCGGGTGGGCATCTCCATGACCAGCTGCGTCGTCCAGGATCCAAGTGTTGCTCCAATGCTCGCCATTCCTGGGCATCACCTCGACCGGCCTAATTTCGCTGCGAAATCGAGGGTCAACATGCAGCAAGGGAGCATTGGCGGGCATGTGAGGTGGGACTTCCCTCGTGGGGGAACTCTCATCTCCCACTGTGTCTGCACGCTTGAGCACCCGACCCTGTCTCAGCCACTGCCGTAGTTTTCTTTCGCCCTTCGATACTTTATCAGGCAGTCCCGGGACTGATCGCCGCCATGCGAGTCGCTCTTCAGCAGTTCTGCGCGGTACTCCCGCACTGGTCAACGGATGTGTATGAACTGGCACGAAAATGTGTGGCTGGTCATCCGGTTCTGCGTCACATAGATTGGAATCAGGAACTCGCCTCGACGGGGGCTGTATTTCACTCCCCCGTGTGACACCTCTCGCGTGTCGTTCACAATTGTTCTCCCCTTCCTCTGCTACTTCCTCAATCTGTGCGATTGGCAATGGCTCAACAGTCACCTCCTTGCGCCGCCGCTGCCTTCTGTTTCGCCATATTGTTGGTCGATAAATTTCCTGCGGCTCCAACTCGTCAATCCGTTCTTCCGGAATCGGTTCCAAAGCGAAATGGACTTGCCTCGAGGGGGACGCGCAATACCCCCCTCGAAACTTTGTGCGCTGCTTGATGTCCGTGGTGAGGCCAACCAGCTTGCCAGTTTCTCCCGCCGCCATGAAGTATTTGTTCGACAAGCACCTCCAGGTCTCCGGAATGCTGTTCGGTGGAAGCCACAATATGTCGTCCTTGTAGTCATGTATCGCTTCAAATGCTTGTAACAGAGGCTTCCCGAATAGCAAGCCCCACGCGCCGCCACTGTCGAACACCTCAAATGTTCCCTTCTGCTTCAAGCCCTCCACGTCTACCATCCCCGTCCACGTTCCAGTTGATGGTACAAGACGACCGTCTGCCATCCGAAGAATGCGCGAGGACCGACCGAGCGGCGCCAAACGGTGGCGAACCTCTCGTACACCTTCAGGTCTATGGCGCTAGCCATTGCGCAGTCATAAAAAACACTCAGCATCCTTACAATCTCCCCCTGTGGACCCATTAATGCAATATCATGCACGAATGGCACCGCTCTCTGCTCTCCTGATTCGCTCACGCCGTACAGGTCAAAAACATGACATTGTGGATGATGATTGTACATGCATGTGTGTGAGATAACCCCGTCGTTAGGTCCAGCCCCTCCGTCCAGGGTACATGCGAATTCGGGCGCGATGTCATCCCCGAGCCGAGCCTCCGCGAACTCGGGGACCAATGGTTCTTGGGCAAGAATATGAGTTTGGGCCGTCAAATGAGGTGCGCTCTCTAATTCGACGGCCCCTGCCCTTTTCCCTGATCCTGTTCGTCATTTCCAGGGGCGTGGTAGTATGGGGTGTATTGTTGGAAGTAATGATAAGTGGCGTTGGGATCGAAACTGTACGGATCAGCAACATACTGTATGGGGACGGGTGCGGGCGCGTTCCGGCGAGGTGCATTGCTGGCGCCTCTGCGAATGGAAGCTGCAATTTGGCGCCACTTCTTCTCCAGCGGGGGCATCGCGGGGTTCGTACATTCAGCTGTGAGGTGGCCGAGCAGCGCGCAGTTAAAGCATTCACCAGTGGAATCCAACAGCGCCGTTCCGGGTGTCAGCGGGTATGGTCGGAGCTCATTCGGTCCGCGATTTCCATTGCGAGCGTGCCAGTCGCTCACAAGCTGCGCGTACGCTGCACGTCCGGCGTCTGTAGGAGGGTGGTGGGCGGGAATGTTCTTAAGTAAGTCGACGAGTCGTTCCGCATCGGGCCGGAAGGCCCGTGGAGCCGGCGGACCTGGCTGCTGAGCAGGGGCATAATTGGGCTGAAGCTGGGGCGGGGGGAAGTTGGGGTAGGCTGGGTAAGGCTGTGGTGCAAAGTGTTGCTGGTGGATCGGGGTTGGGAGCTGCATCGGCGCGTGTGACATGATGTTACGCGACGACTTGACTGCTGCCGCCATCTCTCCGAGCCTCGTCTCCTTCATCTGCGCGTTGACGATCGCGGCGCGCTTGATATCGCCGACCGCCGTCTCGAATGCGCCCCAGTCCGCATAGACTGTTCCCGGGCCCAGCAAATCCTGCATGATCAACGGCAGCTTCTCCACCACTACCCCGATGAACAGACCGCTAGGATCCGGAATATCGCCTGCAATCCTTGCGACTTTGCGGGCCCACGCGACATGGCCGAAGACCTCCACACCCCCGTGCTCGACTCGCTTCCCGATGTCCTCCGGCTTCAACTTCTCTGCCAACAAATCCGCAATAGCCTCCTGGCCAACTCGCTTGAGCGCGGCACGCTTGGGCCACTTGGCGTCGAACGCGCTCGACATACTCGCCCAAGAGGTCTTGTGCACTGTGTCGCGCGCTGGGTCGTCGAACCATGCATCTGCAGGACTCCCCGACGCCATGCTGAGGCCAAGTGCCTCGATCTTCTCTGCATCGCTCATTCCCTTCCCCATAAACTTCTGCATGACCTTCTTTTGAAAGTCGTGCGGGCTCTCCCCTGGTCTCCCATCTCCATAGAACATCTTCTCCTCCGGCATGTCTTCGTCCTCGATGTAAGGTATTCTCTTTCGTGCTGATGGTGCTGGCTGAACGATAACTGGCGCAGGAGCGACCGGTGTAGGATTAACAGGCACCGGGAATGCGCTGGGGCTAGCGGCGGCTGTCGTCGTCAGGTCTGAGAGGGTGCGGCCATGGGCGATGAAGCGTCCGTCGGGTCCCCGAAGCGCGTGTCTAGGTGGTGGTGTCGGGACGTACGGGCTGCGTAGGGATCCCAAGAATGCGGAGTCGTCCAGATTGTTATTGATGCCTCGTGTTTCAGCATGCAGCAAGGAACAGCAGATTCGGCAGCGGGAAAACAGCAAGCAGCAGCAGCAGTTGGGTGGCGAATCGCGCTCCAATCACCAGATGGAGACGGCCAGATAAACCCAGAAAACTAATATATGCTCATGGAAGTGCAGTACAAGGTGAGATATCATTTTCTTGCCTCGTGGCAGCGCGGAATGCTGATCCCTTCCACAACAGCCACTGATGTCCGCCCGCGCCGAATCCTGATCCCCAAAACCTCCCACTACACCGGCAGTGCGCCCATTGGCGACCTGTGTGGTGATGTCTGCGGACAGAGCGGTGGTTGCTACAGGCGAATCAAAAGCTGATTTCAAGTTTGTGCAGTCTTGTGAAGAGGTCTTAGCACCCGTGAATCCCAGATTTGCACCATGCTGAATAATATGGATTAAGGAGGATACAAAGTTTCTGTCGGGATAGTCGCGTAGGTAAAAAGTCCATGCATGCTCATTTAGAACGGAGGACACGGTCGGAATTAGGAGCGTCGACAGGGATAGTATTAATTTGCGTGTCGGTATTAGGCTGAATGGGCGGGAGGGTGAGCTCGGGGAATGAGTCAGCGTGAGGTAGAGGAGGGAGACGGGCCGATGCGAGGGGGGCGGGTATGACAGGTTCGTCGACGGTGAAATGCTTGCTCAGTGTCTACAACAGCAGTACTAGTTTAATCAAGACCCAACGAGAGAATGCGAGTTGCTTGATTAAGGCAAAAACGCAACTACTAACCAAATCTTAACTACTTTCCCCTTGAATGGTTTAGACTGTGCCGCCGAGTACGGGTCTTTTGAACGCTTTAAGAAGGTTCAAGGAGCACAGATAATCCAACAGAGGTTGCGAGGAACAAGCCTGTTTTAAGAGGTCTAGTCCGAAGTGCAAGGTTGATTTAGAGTATTAGACCTCTTTGAGCAATGCCAAACGAGTGCCTAAGCCAACAAATCGAGTTTAAAAGCTTTAGAGGCTTGAGCCAACAATCCCAATCCTAACAAGGTGCCGTGTTCTCCAAATCCCAAATAATAAGCCTTCCGAGGCTACTGTAGTGCGGTGCCGTGTTCTCAATCCTAATAAGCTCTCTCTAGCTTCTTAACCGTTTCCAATCCCAAGATCCCGATCCAACAACTGATATTGAGTTACTTGTGCAGACGAAACAAAACTTCTTAACGAAGTCAGTCCTGGGTGACAAGTCCCGAATCTCCGTCGTTTATCAAGCAATACCCAGTAAAGGCTAATGCTCTTAGTGACAGAAAGTTCAGTGCCTATCCATGCCAAAACCTCCTCCTTATATACTGTACAATTACGCTTACAATACGATGATTAGTCTACTGGCTGGTATATGAGTAAGGTGTCCGTAGTTAATCACGTGTGGGTAAATATATAGGATCCTCGTGTGTTGACCCCTTAATGCTTGAGTGTGTCCGGTGTGACTGCTCCTTGTCCGATCGTATAGACGGTCCCATCTTCTATCCTCTTGTCCCCCATTCAGGACCTTCAGTTTCAGGTAGACACAGGTACTGGCTTTGAGCCAGTACCTTAATCAGCCCAAACCGCCAAGTGGTTGTGGAGATATGTGAGTTACCGTCCTGGCCTGGTTCAAGTAACCAAATCAGGATGGCAACAATGATCGGATAGTTGATAAGCGAAGTTCAACTGCAGCCGGGGTAGCCGGTTACTGTTAAACCCGAATCACCTGACCCGTTGCGCAAGGCTTCCTCTGTAAATCAAGCACAACAAAGTACTTGAACGCTTAACCAAGACCCCACAGTGGTGCCCCGGATCATCAGAGAGGATGATTAATATTGCCCATGTTATTTGTAGGCCCTGCGATGCCTTGATTAAGCAGCGATGCTTGATCTTGGCAATTAAACCCTTAATCATGGATGTCAACCAGTATGAACTTTCCAGTTGATGCATCCCAGGCGGACTTGATTAAGGTCCTCATGCAGGATAAAGCCCTGATTAGCCATATAGGACTTATGCTAATCCTTTGGAGCAGCGTGCTACGTGATTAAGGTAGAAATCGGCAAATTCCTTGCTATTTCACCCATGGTCTGTTTCACGGCTTATCAACGGGTGGGCCGTGACGAGTTAGCAATGGTGACGGAGACAAGCTACTCGTCCGGCCTACCCCCTACTTGTGTTGTGTGAGCGGGTGGTCTTTCCTGCAACCTGGGGAGGAGCAGATGTGGGAGTGTTTCCAAGCGCAAGGACTGTCACACTTGCCGAGGTTGTAGTTGCGGCATGTGGAGTCTCCGCTGCCGCTGGTAGTCCGTTTCGCTGGTGACTTCGCAGAAGAGGTGGGTTGAACCTGCTTCCGATGCGGGTAGACGCTGAGCGCAAGGAGCACGAGGTCTGGTGTGCCCCATGACACATAGTCACCATTGAGCATGTCTCCCCTTCGACGGTTGAAGAAGAGGGTGTGGTACTCGAGGACCGCCACCCACTCGTATTCGGACGCGAGGGTAACAAGATGCGCGGTGTGCCAATGGAAGTAGGCCGCGAGGGTGCCATTTGCGTGCGCCATCAGGATACCGAAGTACGTGTTGAGGGGTAGGAGAATGGAGTTGAGATTTTTGTTTGCCTTGTGTTTGGATACATTCATCTTGAACGCGCCGGTCGCACTGAGGCTGTACGTGGGCTCCGTGTCCTTGAGATGGGGGTCTAGCTTGTAGAGGTCCGCGGCCCGGAGTTTGTGGGTGATGACGGCGGTGATGCATGCCGGCTCGATGTCGGGGAAGAGGGTGCGAAGAGAAGGTGGCGCACCTGCAGTTGAGTTCAGGGGCGCAATGGGCGCGGTGAATGCCGATGGGACAATGAGAGGAGGGGCACCGCTGCCCTGTGGGGTGGTGCGCACTGTGTTCGGAGCCGCAGCGACAGTTGCAGCGGGAGGAGCTGCTGGAGACGCCGGCAGGGTGTTTCGTGTCAGGAAGTATTGCTCTATCTGGCCAGCGAGGGCTGTGGATACAGTGGCTGCGAGCGAGGTGGCGTCCGGCATGGCGTCGAGACGCGTTAATAAGCGCAAGCTGGGCGTTGAGAAGTTGCAGCCGCTGTTCTACATCGGGGGTGTCATTGTCAGACATGATGGGCACGTCGGAAGGAGGTGGCTCGTGAGTTGGGAGCGGAGGGGATGGACCGGGCGCTGAAGAACGGGGCTCGGCACGCTGGGCGGCACGAAGAGCTGTATGAACAGGTGGACCAGGAGTTCGCGTGGGGACTATTGCGAAACCGGCGGGGCCGCAAGGTCTCAAGGTAGAGCACGTTGTGGAAGCCATGAGGCAAAGGGTAAAGGTGCTCGAGAGTCCGACGACATCGAGCAGATAAAAGAGTCAATTAATTGTATGCAACGACAATGATCTAAGGGAACTGCGAGCGCAGTGTGAGACGCGAGTAGGAAGGAAGGGAATTGAGGCTTACCTGCGAGCGCAGTGTGAGACACGTAAGTCTGTACACTGAGCTCGCAGGCTCTATATACTGTAACGGGAGGGACAAAGCAAGTAGGACGCGTTGACAGGATGAAAGTAAGCGAGAATAAGTAGACGGCATGAAAGAGCGCTTGAGAAGCGCGAGGCGATACGGAGAGTCGTGGTGGGAAACGAGGCTGACCGTGAGTTGTTTGCTAACGACGGGCAATCCCCACACCCCACGTATTGCCCTCCCAACATTGTTCATTTCGGGCCGGTTTTGGTTTCAAGCAAGTTCAAAGTTGAAGCAGTTGGAGGTAAGCTATTGCAAACAGACAGAACTTCCCGAGAAGGACCAGAAGACCTAATATCCAAGAGATCAGTCCCTATAAAAATGACCACAGCAAGGTATGCAACCGGATTATCCACGGGAGATGCGGTGTTTCAGCACGACCTGCAAGAAATCAGAAGGACAGAAGAAAAGTGGAAGTTATGTAAATGTGAAGATTTTGAAAAGGAAAAGGTGATGGTGGACAGTGTAGAAGATGAGGTCGGTCGCTGGGTGGACCAGAGAGGCTCAGGTCGTGCTGGCAGAGATGGGGTAGAGGTGGAGCAAATGTGCGATGATCCGGGGATATGAATCTGACTAGGCGTAGTGTAGAATGTGGAGAGAATCAAATAGAATACTCAGCTTAAAGAGAACGTTCAGAGGCGCAAAGATGATCAAAAGAGAGGGTGCATTGTGGTGGTAGGAAGGAAGGAGAGATCCCCTAACTGTACAACCAGATAGGAATAAAGTGTCCGATCGTAACAAATAAATAAAGTGTCCATGAGGGAAGCCTCAGCTAGAGCGAAACCTCTGTCAGTCGAACCAACCAGGAGCTACGCAAAGACGGTATAGGGAGAGCATGCTGCCCCCACAGCATTGACAAGTGGGTGCCCATGCCACTGTCAGCTCAATCCCCGGCGTAGTCCGAGAAGGCCGACGACTCGGGTCTGGCATGTCGTGTTGGCAGTACATAGTGAGAATAAATAAAGAGTCTGTGATGCAAGAGAGATATAAGTAAATGATATGGAGAGAAGTCCGATAGCTCAATAACAGATGATTCCTGCATGGTTGAGTAATTGATCTTGAAGTCGGAATTGTATCGGCTTGACAGTGGAATGAGGTCTAAGACACTCGCGCAGCTGTGTAATGAATCTGGGAGTATAAAGGGAGGGAAATAGTGAGTACGAGAGTAAACCGTTGAAAAGATACGAGGAAGGAGTAAGATAAAATAATTAGCAACTGGTTGGATATTTCTGCATGACAGGTGTAAACCGTGTGATGGGGAGAGGCGACGAGGGAGCCGAGCGACCCTTCCACAACAGTGCTGAGAGTTATGGTACTCAACAGACAGTCCATTTCCCAACTCAAGGATCTCAGTTTTAGCTGAGTTGTGCCATGATTGATCATGAGGGGATGCAGTGCTCAGAAAGGCCGTGAGCATGAGTTATGGGGATATGGGAGACCACTAGTATGGAAGGATGAAGAGGAAATTCAGCAATATGAAGCAGTGGCTTTGAACACCGCGATGTGGCTGTCGGAAAGTGGGCAATGGCCCGGGCTGCACAGGCAGCAGAAAAGCTCAATGTCAGCCCAATTGCTTGGTAAAAACTGGACAGACTCAAGATCCTGATAAATTCCAGCTGCATGTGTGCTTATACTTGAAGTTACTTACAGTCGCTTACCATCACTCAAGTTAACTTGGCCCACCAGGTTAGATCAGCAAAAGTACCTTATGCCATCAGATGGCATCAGAAACTTGTACTTTTACAAGCAAAACTAACTTAGCCAGCCATATGTAAAGTAAAGTAACTTTTGGCAGGCTAAGTTAGTTTTACCAAGTAACTTTAGTAACCATCCCACTGCCCAGAGCCCTGATGCAGAAAATGTGCTTTTTAATTTTTTTCTTTCATCTTACAGCAATTTTGGAAACAATATTCGGGTTTCATAAATCATTGATGCTCAATTTTGGCTTACCTTTGTTTGCTGTCATGTCCTCGACTCCACACCTCCGAACCACCACCAAATTCTATTTGTCTTTTGTGCAGCACCGGCTTAACTTGTCAGTGCTACCAGGATGCATATTCTCACAAGCCTGGAGTCTAGAAGTGGTTTCCCTGCTGAATGGCCCAACTTACAGCCTTGAGGTGAGCTATGGTGGTGTACATCAGTGTGGAGCTGCTCTTAGCCGAGGACACAACAGCAAACAAAGGTAAGCTAAAATCCAGCATCAATGATTTACAAAACCTGAATATTGTTTTCAAAACAGCTGTAGAAATCCACCGTGTTTCTCTGCAACAGGGCATGATGCAAATTGCTCTTCAACTCACCTCAGTCACGGTCTTCCTTCTCCTGGTGCAATGACATGCTCAAGAACATTCAAAATAGAATGGACCTGAAACTATGCTGAAGTTGGTGGTGGCATACAATAGTCTTACCAGTGAACACCGCACAAATCATCCTTTGCAATAAACATGTCTTTCCCTTGGTTGCAATGTATAACTAAACGACCAACATAGCAATGGATACTCTGTTTGTTGGGTTTTCTTCATCTTGGATCAAGGTGAATAACTGACAACTGGTACTACATAGCTATATCACTGCTATGTGATATGGAAATCTCGAAAGAAGATGGTCAGAATACCTGGATTGCTCTCTTTTGCTACCTGCAGTGGGCTTCGACCTGGGGTATAAATTCATTGGCGAACTGATGCTGGCTGCAATATAGGTATGGCTACACTTTTGAGCTTGAATATTCTGTGTTTGGATACTGAAATGACCAAAATCGTGCTTAGGATGGCTACCTTCACAAAGTTGGTTCTGACAGGTCTCCCCGGTGGTCATTTTTTTGGTTGTCAGACTTCGAATGACTATTGGATGGCCTGTGAATCAGAACCAGACTATTCACTCTTCTCTGACCGCAAACCATGACTCCCACAAGATGGGCCTCCGCTCCATTCCGGCAAACAAAGGTGAAAGGGAAAGATATGAATTGCATCCAGGAAGCACAATGCCGCAAGGAATACAATAACAATGGAAACAGAGACTTACCTGAGCCTTAAAGAGTGTTTGCGATCAACCTGTTTGAGGCAATTTAGTCGACATATTCCACAGAATTCGGTCCGGTAAACCAATGATCTCCAGCGAGGCAGGAAGCGGCCTGGAACCGACAGCAGCAGATCAATATGTATGAGAAGTTGTTAGAACATGAGCAATTTCCAACACTGAAAACATCGAATATGAGACCCAAACCCTGTAGGTAAGTGATAAGAGCAGCAGAGACGAATCGAAATTGCGGGGAAACGAACCATAGAAGATCTTCAAACATGGTAGTAGCCGGCATGACTGGGTTATAACCTTTAAACACAGTCCGAAAAAAATGCGGCCAGAGGAAGAGCAAGGCAAAATTGGGCAACATTCCCCCGACTTTCTGAGCATCAGGAAAGTAGCCATCGGGCCAAGAATACCAGGGTGGCAAAACCAAGGAGTCCTTGCGACGGTGGAGCAAATGGAATATTCTGCGGTGCCATCAGACTGAATCATTTCGCACACACTGAGGATTGAAAGGCAAAACTAACCTTGTGCGGTCTTGAGTCTGCAGCCATAATTCATGGGAGCTAAAGGTAGGTGTAAGCCAGCCGCATTCAGCCAGACTTTGAAGCGGGGATCATGCACATTCAATTCACGGGACCATGTCTTGCATGAAAATTGAATCCAGGAAGGGGAAAATGCAAGCAAACATCCACCAGTGAAGATAGCCAGATGAACGAATGAGATGCAGGACAGAAAATGGGGAGTGAATAGAAACTGCCAGAACAGCAGGAACTACTCTTTTATCCACCCCATGTGATGCAGCCACAGTGGGAGAAATTGATCAGCCTGTTGGCACAGTGAGAAAGGTGACCACAGTGGAGTAAGAAATCTGCCGTGAACCTGTCAGCTGAGCGCTGATGAGACTGGCCTGTGCATGCAGATGGGGCAGGAAGATCCGCAGGACGAGAGGAGAGGAGGCCCTTTTTGGGCAGCACAGAGACAGAGAAGAAAAGCTAACAGCGCAGTCCTCAGCTGACCATGGAGTCCTTAGTCGCTGGAGAGAGCTAACAGCCTTGTGGAGAAAGTAACCAACATGTACAAATTGATGGGCACCGCCGAATGAGCAAAATGTTAAAGAACAGTTAGTATTTGTGATATCTTCTCCAGGTCTCTGCATTCGAAATGCTATCGCCATTGCGGAGGCATACCCAAAATGATAGATATGTTATGTGAGGTTTTGCTTGGTCTCCACCCAAACCAATATTGACCTCAGCCCCTCGAACAGAGCGTCCATGTTTCGAAGGTGGATACATATCTCATTGCGCAAGGATGTGCCCATGCTTGATGTTCATTGAACCATGTGTATATTTTCCCATTCAATACAGAAGCAGAAAGATCATAGATATTCAAGACCAATACTATTTACCCCGTTTATATCTTCATCCCGTGTAGGCGAACCCTCCAACCACCTGGAAAGCTCTTCTGAGGTCTATCGTTCTGGGTCCTTGAATGCATCACTCACGGAGAGGACAGTATCCCATTACACCTTTCCCATGGCCATTGCAGTGTCAGGGATGGCGATTGTTCCCACCCTTTTCCACCCCTGATTCGTGTAGACGTCGGCCCCCACCTCAACAGTGCAAACGGCGCTCCTTTTCCTGCCCAGGGTCGTGTAGGCGTCGGTTCCCTCAGGGAAAATCCTCTTCCAGCCCTGGTTCGAGAAGTCATCAGTCCCCGCCTCAGCGGGGTTCCTTTTCCAGCCCTGGTTCGCATAGGCTGGGTCGATGTTCTGTGTGACAAGTCAGCAGGTGTTTTGAGAGCAAAGATAAGAAGACCGCTACCCTGCTAGGCTCCAACGTCGGGATGGCATGAACCAGGGGGATGACGAGCACGATGAAAGTAGGAGAAAACTCCATGACAAGTTCAGAACAATTTACTGGACTTGGTGGGTGGAGGATAGTTGCTGCTCTGCACTACGGCACATCGCAGTCTTTATACGAGTAAGTCAAGACGTACTTGTAAATAGCCCAACATTTCATTAACCTGTATCCGGGAATATCCATCCTGCGCTTCTGAGAATAGCTGTCTTGGGTTTTACCTCGGTCCGTGGCGTCGAACAGCGATGAGGTAGTTCGTTGATGGTTGCAACCGCATTTTGGTAGAGGCCCAAGTAGAGGTCTATTGATACTCTGATACACGGCTGCTAGCAACTTCTTTATCGCCCTCTGCAAACTTCGCACCCAACCACTTCGGTTCAAGGCAGAGCAGTGTTGATATTTTTTTTCTGTTATGGCTGTAAAAATCAACTTGAGAATAAGAAACCGTTTGGGAATCTAATTTGACAACATCGATAACAGGTGTACAAAAGAGGATTCGAAAAGGTGCAGATAGACAGTGTTTGGGTGGGAGCAGTTCCTTAAAATAGACTCGAGTCATGGGTAATTGCCTTTCTTACCACGAACGCGCATGAACCCTCATTCGCGGCTACCAGCGGCTTGTTTACCTTTAGATAAACCAGATACAGTTTACCAATTTCGCTCAAAATTGTACCCTGGGTAACACCTTCCCGACGGTGATCGTTTCATTCAATATTGGCGCTGGCACGTTCTGGTCTGCTTCCGTGCAACGACGAGCCTTGTTAGCAAGTGTTCGGGCAACAGCGGTCGGCCACTAAATACAGTAGCCCTCGAGCAATGTAACAAGTTAGAGCACAACATGATTTCCCTCCAAAGCATCCTTTTCAAGCCTGATTCCCATTTCTATGAGCCTGAACCAGAGCATCGGGATTCTTGTACATATATTCCTCCCCATGTTCTAGAGCAACATGCCACGGCTTCAAGTAACTCCCATCTTCGTTCCAAGTCCACACACAGCCAGCATAGCCCTGTTTCCATATGGACTCGCCGTCTGGAGATAAATTGAAACAATAGAAGACTAAATTGAATGGAGTCGGTGATGGCCACGATCAAGGGGCGATCAGTGTCACTTTCGCGGTAGATAGGTTAATCGATTTGGCCTCATAAGGGTGCCGGCATTGGGACGTCATGTTAAGTGCTGTATAACTGGCCCGCTTTTATGCAGAACAAGATGGCATTTTAGATAGTACTGTATACTCTAGTGCTATCTCTCCACCACCAGGTCGTGGATCCCTAGTGACCGATCATACGGTCCTAAAGTTGCCGCATTAGATAGAGAGCACGGAGATAATTCAGAAAACTCCGCCGGTACCACCACCCCCAAATCCACTTACGTCCGGCGCATCGGGCATGTCGTGTGGGGCTTCACGTAGAGGCTCCGAGCTGTGCAGGCCAGCCGTTCATTGCTCCCACCCAACACCCACAGTGGGGGGTTTGTCTTCGTCTCGCAGTACCCCACTCAAGACTTTGAGTACTAGAGATTTTGCGATCGCTTTCCTGCCATAGTGCGCTTTTTTCATTATCTGGCAGTCTAGGGCCAATCTAATGTTGCCGCAACTCCCGTCTCCGACCCCTCAAGTCGACTTAGTGAAGTTCACTTGAGTCGGGTTGAGTCAAGTTGGTTGTCTGACTCTACCCGGCTCCGAAGACAAACGAAGTCGACTTGCCTCGACTTTGAGTGGACTTGAGTTCGGTTTCGGCAGGATGCATAATTTCATGATTTCCTGGTCGCCTAGCCCATCCCAGATCACTCACATGATGTTGGAACACGCACATGAAGGTAGTTACGCCGTCATTGAGCCGTTCATAAGTTCATATCAGTGTGCTGGATTTTTGTAGTATAAGGGTGGGACTCCAAAGATCCTACCCTTCTAATCCAAGGATGCCCCATCCAGGGCTGTACGATCTGTCTCAATATGAGGGTATTGGGTATTGTATTAGATTCTTTTTATAGCTCTCTCTTATGAACAGTTTTATTATTACTATTGAGATAAGAGGCCCTACCTGCCCATTCAAGGACGGCTGTACTATACCATCAGGAAAAACCTCCCTTCCTAATCTAGGGGAAATTGGTTCCTGCCTGTTGAATTAGGGTAATTTGGGGGAAGATGGCCAAATTAGCTGGATTGCCAGTATTGCCTCGTTGCAAGATGATCATGGCCTTTTTATGAGGTGGGAAAAGAGGAAAATCACATCAGATCACAGTGGGAACAGGAAGAGTGCGATGGTTCGGCACATGCCAGAAGGGCAATAGCAAAAGAAGAAATGAAACATGGTTGAAATGTTTAAGTCCGTTGCCGAGGCACCGGCCCTAATGTGCCAACCCATGCATGGACCACACGTGCCATCGGAAAAGTGGTTGATGTCTGGATTTGGAAGGACACACAACACACATCAACAACTCTCTCTTCTTCCCACTTCATCGCCCACTGCCATCGACTTTCCAGCACTCTTCCGTGCCTCCTCAGTTCTTGAAAACTATACCAAAGTGTTCACGCCCACATTCTTGGTCCGTTATGTCTTTTGATTACCCAAGACCAATATTTACCTACGCACATGTCAGATCCCTGCCCACCTCTATCGGTGCCATCTCAAGTAAGGAAATATGGTGTTTTATCTGTTCTTTACAATGTGCCATCTGACTGGTAGGTGCATGTCTTGAAGGACAAGGGCGACGAATGCCAGCGCAGGTGCTCACTGGTATGTCCCCATTCCAGCATCACCACAATCCGCTTATCTGTGCCCTCCAGTGGCGGTACATTTTTTATATTGGTGCATTCGTAAGCTCGATCTCGGTCTGCAAAGTCCCCGACGTTGGGCCGACAGTTCGCTGGGTCTTGCACTGCGTGTCCTGCGGCTCAACGTCTTTCCATTTCGCAGCGCGCTTACGTTCGCGATGGGTTCTCCCTCCTGCATGGCTGCGTGTTAACACAAGAATACAGACACAGACAAACTCCAGAGTGGCAAACAGGTACGTCGCGTTCTTCAATCGCACCTTTCTCATACTGATGGCTAGGGTTAGGTCCCTTTATACCGCACACACCGTGGAAGGTTTGTGTGGAGTATCTCTATGTTTCCGATGAGAAGAGTAATCAACAGATCATCATTGTCCACGAACCTGGAGAGCTGTTTTATCGCTGAACCTCTTTTTACCATCCGTGGGTCGTTCCTCAGGCTCCCCCTCATCGTCGCCGAGAACTTCCTCATCCTCGTCGAGGGCTGCGAGCGCGGCGGCCGCATGCGCTGCGGCAGAATCGAGCTCAGGTGCTATGGCCTTGGGTGGAGGCAACCCTCGCTGAATATACCGCTGCGACCGCCGCTTGGCCTGAGTCTTTCTGCCACGGGTTGCCACTCCTCCGCGGAAGGACTCCGAAGATGAGGGATGGGGGCGAGCCTCAAGAGCCTCGAGGCGTTTCTGCAGCCCCTCGGTTTGCTGGCGATGGCGTGCCTCCAGTGCCGCAGTTTGTTGGTGATGACGTTCTTCCTGCTCCATCGAAAGCCGTTGGAAAATGGCCTCCATGTCAGACATGTGTGAGGTGGAGTGCTGAGAGGAGCGAGAACGACCAGCAGGCTGGGTGGAGGCACGAGAAGGAGGGTTCATTGACGTCGAACACCCATGGTGTCTACCGACAGCGTCAAGAATTACTGACACGCAGGATATTACTACTCACAGAGCTGGCCCACGCCCAAGCGCACCATATTGGCGATGACGGGCTGGAAACACAGGCTCTGCTGGGGGATAAAATCTGTTCTTCTCATTAGTGGCGGACGACTGATAGCATGACAAAGAGTGTACCGCGAGCTTACGAATGCACCAATATAAAAAATGTACCGCCACTGGAGGGCACAGATAGCGGATTGTGGTGATGCTGGAATGGGGACATACCAGTGAGCACCTGCGCTGGCATTCGTCGCCCTTGTCCTTCAAGACATGCACCTACCAGTCAGATGGCACATTGTAAAGAACAGATAAAACACCATATTTCCTTACTTGAGATGGCACCGATAGAGGTGGGCAGGGATCTGACATGTGCGTAGGTAAATATTGGTCTTGGGTAATCAAAAGACATAACGGACCAAGAATGTGGGCGTGAACACTTTGGTATAGTTTTCAAGAACTGAGGAGGCACGGAAGAGTGCTGGAAAGTCGATGGCAGTGGGCGATGAAGTGGGAAGAAGAGAGAGTTGTTGATGTGTGTTGTGTGTCCTTCCAAATCCAGACATCAACCACTTTTCCGATGGCACGTGTGGTCCATGCATGGGTTGGCACATTAGGGCCGGTGCCTCGGCAACGGACTTAAACATTTCAACCATGTTTCATTTCTTCTTTTGCTATTGCCCTTCTGGCATGTGCCGAACCATCGCACTCTTCCTGTTCCCACTGTGATCTGATGTGATTTTCCTCTTTTCCCACCTCATAAAAAGGCCATGATCATCTTGCAACGAGGCAATACTGGCAATCCAGCTAATTTGGCCATCTTCCCCCAAATTACCCTAATTCAACAGGCAGGAACCAATTTCCCCTAGATTAGGAAGGGAGGTTTTTCCTGATGGTATAGTACAGCCGTCCTTGAATGGGCAGGTAGGGCCTCTTATCTCAATAGTAATAATAAAACTGTTCATAAGAGAGAGCTATAAAAAGAATCTAATACAATACCCAATACCCTCATATTGAGACAGATCGTACAGCCCTGGATGGGGCATCCTTGGGATTAGAAGGGTAGGATCTTTGGAGTCCCACCCTTATACTACAAAAATCCAGCACACTGATATGAACTTATGAACGGCTCAATGACGGCGTAACTACCTTCATGTGCGTGTTCCAACATCATGTGAGTGATCTGGGATGGGCTAGGCGACCAGGAAATCATGAAATTATGCATCCTGCCGAAACCGAACTCAAGTCCACTCAAAGTCGAGGCAAGTCGACTTCGTTTGTCTTCGGAGCCGGGTAGAGTCAGACAACCAACTTGACTCAACCCGACTCAAGTGAACTTCACTAAGTCGACTTGAGGGGTCGGAGACGGGAGTTGCGGCAACATTAGATTGGCCCTAGACTGCCAGATGATGAAAAAAGCGCACTATGGCAGGAAAGCGATCGCAAAATCTCTAGTACTCAAAGTCTTGAGTGGGGTACTGCGAGACGAAGACAAACCCCCCACTGTGGGTGTCGGGTGGGAGCAATGAACGGCTGGCCTGCACAGCTCGGAGCCTCTACGTGAAGCCCCACACGACATGCCCGATGCGCCGGACGTAAGTGGATTTGGGGGTGGTGGTACCGGCGGGAGTTTTCTGAATTATCTCCGTGCTCTCTATCTAATGCGGCAACTTTAGGACCGTATGATCGGTCACTAGGGATCCACGACCTGGTGGTGGAGAGATAGCACTAGAGTATACAGTACTATCTAAAATGCCATCTTGTTCTGCATAAAAGCGGGCCAGTTATACAGCACTTAACATGACGTCCCAATGCCGGCACCCTTATGAGGCCTAAATCGATTAACCTATCTACCGCGAAAGTGACACTGATCGCCCCTTGATCGTGGCCATCACCGACTCCATTCAATTTAGTCTTCTATTGTTTCAATTTATCTCCAGACGGCGAGTCCATATGGAAACAGGGCTATGCTGGCTGTGTGTGGACTTGGAACGAAGATGGGAGTTACTTCAAGCCGTGGCATGTTGCTCTAGAACATGGGGAGGAATATATGTACAAGAATCCCGATGCTCTGGTTCAGGCTCATAGAAATGGGAATCAGGCTTGAAAAGGATGCTTTGGAGGGAATCATGTTGTGCTCTAACTTGTTACATTGCTCGAGGGCTACTGTATTTAGTGGCCGACCGCTGTTGCCCGAACACTTGCTAACAAGACTCGTCGTTGCACGGAAGCAGACCAGAACGTGCCAGCGCCAATATTGAATGAAGCGATCACCGTCGGGAAGGTGTTACCCAGGGTACAATTTTGAGCGAAATTGGTAAACTGTATCTGGTTTATCTACAGGTAAACAAGCCGCTGGTCGCCGCGAATGAGGGTTCATGCGCGTTCGTGGTAAGAAAGGCAATTACCCATGACTCGAGTCTATTTTAAGGAACCGCTCCCACCCAAACACCTGTCTATCTGCACCTTTTCGAATCCTCTTTTGTACAACTGTGATCGATGTTATCAAATTAGATTCCCAAACGGTTTCTTATTCTCAAGTTGATTTTTACAGCCATAACAGAAAAAAATATCAACACTGCTCTGCCTTGAACCAAAGTGGTTGGGTGCGAAGTTTGCAGAGGGCGATAAAGAAGTTGCTAGCAGCCGTGTATCAGAGTATCAATAGACCTCTACTTGGGCCTCTACCAAAATGCGGTTGCAACCATCAACGAACTACCTCATCGCTGTTCCACGCCACGGACCGAGGTAAAACCCAAGACAGCTATTCTCAGAAGCGCAGGATGGATATTCCCGGATACAGGTTAATGAAATGTTGGGCTATTTACAAGTACGTCTTGACTTACTCGTATAAAGACTGCGATGTGCCGTAGTGCAGAGCAGCAACTATCCTCCACCCACCAAGTCCAGTAAATTGTTCTGAACTTGTCATGAAGTTTTCTCCTACTTTCATCGTGCTCGTCATCCCCCTGGTTCATGCCATCCCGACGTTGGAGCCTAGCAGGGTAGCGGTCTTCTTACCTTTGCTCTCAAAACACCTGCTGACTTGTCACACAGAACATCAACCCAGCCTATGCGAACCAGGGCTGGAAAAGGAACCCCGCTGAGGCGGGGACTGATGACTTCTCGAACCAGGGCTGGAAGAGGATTTTCCCTGAGGGAACCGACGCCCACACGACCCTGGGCAGGAAAAGGAGCGCCGTTCGCACACTGTTGAGGTGGGGGCCGACGTCTACACGAATCAGGGGTGGAAAAGGGTGGGAACAATCGCCATCCCTGACACTGCAATGGCCATGGGAAAGGTGTAATGGGATACTGTCCTCTCCGTGAGTGATGCATTCAAGGACCGAGAACGATAGACCTCAGAAGAGCTTTCCAGGTGGTTGGAGGGTTCGCCTACACGGGATGAAGATATAAACGGGGTAAATAGTATTGGTCTTGAATATCTATGATCTTTCTGCTTCTGTATTGAATGGGAAAATATACACATGGTTCAATGAACATCAAGCATGGGCACATCCTTGCGAAATGAGATATGTATCCGCCTTCGAAACATGGACACTCTGTTCGAGGGGCTGAGGTCAATATTGGTTTGGGTGGAGACCAAGCAAAACCTCACATAACATATCTATCATTTTGGGTATGCCTCAGCAATGGCGATAGCATTTCGAATGCAGAGACCTGGAGAAGATATCACAAATACTAACTGTTCTTTAACATTTTGCTCGTTCGGCGGTGCCCATCAATTTGTACATGTTGGTTACTTTCTCCACAAGGCTGTTAGCTCTCTCCAGTGACTAAGGACTCCATGGTCAGCTGAGGACTGCGCTGTTAGCTTTTCTTCTCTGTCTCTGTGCTGCCCAAAAAGGGCCTCCTCTCCTCTCGTCCTGCGGATCTTCCTGCCCCATCTGCATGCACAGGCCAGTCTCATCAGCGCTCAGCTGACAGGTTCACGGCAAATTTCTTACTACACCGTGGTCACCTTTCTCACTGTGCCAACAGGCCGATCAATTTCTCTCACTGTGGCTGCATCACATGGGGTGGATAAAAGAGTAGTTCCTGCTGTTCTGGCAGTTTCTATTCACTCCCCATTTTCTGTCCTGCATCTCATTCGTTCATCTGGCTATCTTCACTGGTGGATGTTTGCTTGCATTTTCCCCCTCCTGGATTCAATTTTCATGCAAGACATGGTCCCGTGAATTGTATGTGCATGATCCCCGCTTCAAAGTCTGGCTGAATGTGGCTGGCTTATACCTACCTTTAGCTCCCATGTATTATGGCCGCAGACTAAAGACCGCACAAGGTTAGTTTTGCCTTTCAATCCCCAGTGTGTGCGAAATGATTCAGTCTGATGGCACCGCAGAATATTCCATTTGCTCCACCGTCGCAAGGACTCCTTGGTTTTGCCACCCTGGTATTCTTGGCCCGATGGCTACTTTCCTGATGCTCAGAAAGTCGGGGGAATGTTGCCCAATTTTGCCTTGCTCTTATTCCGGCCGCATTTTTTTCGGACTGTGTACAAAGGTTATAACCCAGTCATGCCGGCTACTACCATGTTTGAAGATCTTCTATGGTTCGTTTCCCCGCAATTTCGATTCGTCCCTGCTGCTCCTATCACTTACCTACAGGGTTTGGGTCTCATATTCGATGTTTTCAGTGTTGGAAATTGCTCATGTTCTAACAACTTCTCACACATATTGATCTGCTGCTGTCGGTTCCAGGCCGCTTTCTGCCTCGCTGGAGATCATTGGTTTACCGGACCGAATTCTGTGGAATATGTCGACTAAATTGCCTCAAACAGGTTGATCGCAAACACTCTTTAAGGCTCAGGTAAGTCTCTGTTTCCGTTGTTATTGTATTCCTTGCGGCATTGTGCTTCCTGGATGCAATTCATATCTTTCCCTTTCACCTTTGTTTGCCGGAATGGAGCGGAGGCCCATCTTGTGGGAGTCATGGTTTGCGGTCAGAGGAGAGTGAATAGTCTGGTTCTGATTCACAGGCCATCCAATAGTCATTCGAAGGCTGACAACCAAAAAAATGACCACCGGGGAGACCTGTCAGAACCAACTTTGTGAAGGTAGCCATCCTAAGCATGATTTGGTCATTTCAGTATCCAAACACAGAATATTCAAGCTCAAAAGTGTAGCCATACCTACATTGCAGCCAGCATCAGTTCGCCAATGAATTTATACCCCAGGTCGAAGCCCACTGCAGGTAGCAAAAGAGAGCAATCCAGGTATTCTGACCATCTTCTTTCGAGATTTCCATATCACATAGCAGTGATATAGCTATGTAGTACCAGTTGTCAGTTATTCACCTTGATCCAAGATGAAGAAAACCCAACAAACAGAGTATCCATTGCTATGTTGGTCGTTTAGTTATACATTGCAACCAAGGGAAAGACATGTTTATTGCAAAGGATGATTTGTGCGGTGTTCACTGGTAAGACTATTGTATGCCACCACCAACTTCAGCATAGTGTCAGGTCCATTCTATTTTGAATGTTCTTGAGCATGTCATTGCACCAGGAGAAGGAAGACCGTGACTGAGGTGAGTTGAAGAGCAATTTGCATCATGCCCTGTTGCAGAGAAAACACGGTGGATTTCTACAGCTGTTTTGGAAACAATATTCAGGTTTTGTAAATCATTGATGCTGGATTTTAGCTTACCTTTGTTTGCTGTTGCGTCCTCGGCTAAGAGCAGCTCCACACCGATGTACACCACCATAGCTCACCTCAAGGCTGTAAGTTGGGCCATTCAGCAGGGAAACCACTTCTAGACTCCAGGCTTGTGAGAATATGCATCCTGGTAGCACTGACAAGTTAAGCCAGTGCTGCACAAAAGACAAATAGAATTTGGTGGTGGTTCGGAGGTGTGGAGTCGAGGACATGACAGCAAACAAAGGTAAGCCAAAATTGAGCATCAATGATTTATGAAACCCGAATATTGTTTCCAAAATTGCTGTAAGATGAAAGAAAAAAATTAAAAAGCACATTTTCTGCATCAGGGCTCTGGGCAGTGGGATGGTTACTAAAGTTACTTGGTAAAACCAACTTAGCCTGCCAAAAGTTACTTTACTTTACATATGGCTGGCTAACACTGGGGACAATGTACAATATAACTGGCCCGGATATTGCCCGGATATAGCCCGGATATTAAGAATATCCGGGCAATATCCGGGCAATATACGGACCCCGGATATAGCCCGGATATTGCCCGGATATTATTAATATCCGGGCTATATCCGGGCTATATCCGGGCAATATCCGGGCTATATCCGGACCCCATATATAGTAATGACACTTACTATATATGGGGTCCGGATATAGCCCGGATATTGCAGCCAAACAATCCTGAAAAGGAAACAAAACACCTTCCTATCTTAGTAATTACTAGATTGCTTAGGAAGGAACAACTATCCCATGATCATGATTGGTTCAGGTAGATATAAAGCATAGAGATCATTGCTCCTGTTTAGCCTCTGATCAAATTTGCTGCTTGCTTCCACTTTCATCTAACATTATGGACACAAATGAGCTGTACACTGTCATTGGTGGTGACTCTCCTGGGATATTTCACAAACCGTAGGTTTCGCTTTTCAGCCTGGCCATTGCTAAGTTATGGAAATGTGGGACAGGCCGTTTTTGAGTAGTGGCAATCAAGCACCAATATTGCCAATTGTCATTAAATGCACCAGCATGAATGAAGCTTCAGCTATCCTAGACTTGCATTCAATTTTAGGTGAACTTGGCTATGATGCAGACAGTAATCAAGAGATGTTTGCAAAGGCACTTGCACAATCAAATCAGATTGCCAATTTCACCACTATTGGACCTTTCTATGCTGTTTACCGTGGAAAAACTCGTCCTAGGATGATCTATGTTCAAAACTAGTAAGCACTGGCATTCATCCCAATGAAAAATGTTGACATATGCAAAGTCATCTAGATGTAGAGCCTCAGGTTCATGGCTATCCATATGCAAAATTCCATCGTTTCGATACACTGAAGGATGCACTTGTATATATGGTACTCAAAGGTGATATCACAACAATGAAGAATTGGGGTTTGTTCCCTCTGAATCCCCACCGGGCAAACCAAAGTAAGCATGTTGATGATTACATCTAGGCATAACTGAGAGATCTCAAAGGTACAACTGCAAGAACAGAGCCAGCATTGGGCCCTGTGATTTACTCCCATATCCGGGATACCAGTGGCATCATTGATACAATTTATGGCACAACAACTGGTCATCCTGATTTCAAACCCCAGGATCTGGGCCGCCATGCCAGCTATTATCTACAGGCACATGGATATCTACAGGAAACTATTGATGAAATCACAGAAGTTTGGTTGCAGAGCCATGGTGTCGAAGAATTTGTGGCAGCCCTTAATCCACAAGGAATGCCAGCAACAGAGCTACGTTGGCTATGGGATCTCATTGATCATAGTGATGACTGCAATGAATAAACCATGATATGAGCTGTAACGCATATATGTACATTTTGTACTTATAAATTATAACTACAAGCCTTGCCCATGGTGCAATGCCACCCTGAACACTGTTTTTCAGTTCAAGCAGTAAAATAACAAAAAAGAACATACTGGATAATGTTTGGTTCATGATTGAAGTCATAAGCATCAGGAGTTGGATAAAGAACCTCCTCGGTCAGTTTTCTCCCCTGCAATCCGAGCCTGATCATAGACATTATGCGGCAGTCCAGCAACAAACTTTTTGTTTCTGCTTTTTGCATTGGTCAGAATCCGCCGATGGGGGAACGTCCCTTGTTGAGCCTGAGGATTTCCCACTGCCCGCAAGATCCTGTGGATGGTATCAAACATTCGGAGCCAAGGAGCAACCTCAGATGCTCTCCATAATGGAGCTAAGATCTTGTATTCGTCCCGGTCATCCTCCTGGCCAGACTCGTCACTTGACATTCCATCTACACCCAGTAGCTCCAGCATTGATACATGCTTCCGCAATGGGGGAAACAGATAACCAATAAACCGCCGTCTGTGAAAAAGCTGAATATATTGAGTTCTTTCTGAATTCTATCAGCAGCTGAGAAAAAAAAATGGTACCTGATATTTCCGTCCGTATTTTGAATGTTTTGAGTGTTCCAGGGCTTGCTCTTCAGCAGTCTTCAAGGAGAGTTTGTATCGGCGGATGATATGGTCCACATAAGTTTCAAAAGCCTTGGTAATAGCATTGAACATCTCAAGGGAGTTAGGAAGCCCTAGTTGCTGAATAGTGAGATGTGAAAATACACGGGCAGCAGACTTGTTCCAAGGAGACCTTGGGGTGCCTTGAACATCAAACCGGAAATTCTCTTTTGAAGTTGCTTCAAGCCTGCTATTATGGGGCAGAAGTATCTGTGCCTCATACAGTGCACACTCCTCTCGTGTGACAAGGGGAACAATCTGTGTTATCTTTGGAATCAGTTCATCCAAGTGCTTATGAACCATTCTCTGAGCTATGATTTTAGCAAAGTGAGATTGAAGTAGCAGAGTGAACATACAGCCATTTGCATTACTACTGCTGAACGTCGCTTTGGATTTCCTGTACTTTGCTTTGGAAATACAGGAAATAGCAGATGTTGTGGAGCTTGAAGGAAGGGCTGGGGATCATGATCATGATCTGGAGCTGGACCTGGTGTTATGGGATCTCCTCTGGAGGGAATTTCACGAGAATTTCCAAGTCCTGTTCTGTACTGTGGCCTAGGGTCTGAATCCCGAACATTGTCATGAGAGGTGGCACTAAACTATGTTTTGGTCTAGCTTAGTAATTGTAAATTATATGAATATCAAGGCTGATTTACATTGGAACGATGATCTCTGTGAGGTGGACTTGAAGGACTTCTTTGACGTTGGCCATGGTGATCATGAGGGAGAGGACGTGGAGCTGATGAAAAATGTGGAGATATTGTTGGCTCTGATGTGGGATGTTGCCTGGTGGTAGGATCAATTGACTGTGAAGGTTCTATAGGAGGATGTGGATCCAAATTCTCAGGAGTTGTGTGAAGCCAGGCAGATACTCGTTGGGAAGCTTCCCATTGCGTTCCAAAATATGTGAGACGTTCAGACTGAGTGTTTGCATCAGGTGGGTTCCCTGGGATGTTGCCAGAATTAGCCGCAGTTCCAAAGCCTCTCTGGGAATTTGAAGGCTGTCCTGTAGCTGATTGATGTTGGAAGTTTACAGATGGAATGGGTCCAGTGGTATGGATTCGCAACTATATATTTAAAAAAAAGTAGGTCATTTCTCAAATTCACATTTGTGAGGAAAGAAACTTACTTCCTCATTAGCTTCATCTTCATTATCAGCATCAAAACCTTCGTTTTGTGATTGAGATGATTCCCTTGCTTTGCCTTTTTCTTTGCTACGAGGCATACTTTGTGCAGTTCCATAGCTATAGCTAGAACTCCTTCCAACTGATGGGGTACCACCTATATATCATCAGTTCCAGTCTTGTATTTTGATAGATCAGGCTACCAAAGGCAATCCTCAGCTCATTGTATTGCTCACTGAGACCAGAATATAGGTCTGAAAGTAATCAAAGCATCATTAAGAACTTGTATATGTTGGAAACTGCTACAAACTGTGATTATTCCCAACTCTTGATATTGAAGTGAATGGAGATTGGCTTCTGGAAGATGGCCTGTGGCTAATGTTGCTAGTGTTTCCATGAGAACTGGTCATGGTAAGGACCAGAAGCACTACTGATGGTAAGGATAGCAGGTACAAACACTGTCAGATACTGTCTTATTTAATATTGTGATGATGATTAAAATGGTCCTGTACAAATTTAAAAGTGTCAAATTTTACATCCTGAGATGTACAGAATCAGGGCCAGGATTCTGCTGGGATTGAATGCTTCTTGTGCTGCCAAGTTTTGGAAAGACAGAATCACATAATTCTATAAAATGGTAGATAGGACAGACCAAGCATGAACATGTAATTACAAATGGGGGTATGTACACCACAGTTTGTGCATTACTAGTCACTCCAGCTCTCTTTCATATACTCCAAAATACTGTTGTGCTCCCAATTGTTGCCAAGCTCTGGGCGTTTCAGTATTTGGGAGACTCGTTCTATCCCTCCAAAACCATTAATGACATAGATCAATGGTGGTGAACCAGCAACTTCCCATCCTAAGTATTGAAATGTAGGTGGAATGTTTCCCAAATTTTCTTGCAGTGAGACAGGCAGAATGTCTCGAGCACCTCCTGGAATTTTGTCTTTGAATACTGCTCGGTCACCTTTCCAGGTTTGCCAGTCAAAGTCACTGCCTAAACGCAAAGCACGGAGAGGACTATCTGGTGGGATAGCTGGCAGTAGAGTCTGAGTCTGTATCGGAACTGTGAGTTGATTGATATACTCTGACACAAAATATACTTTCCAGAAGCTTGTAGAGCATTCTCCGTCCTGATGCAGTATATGCAAAGGTTTTCTCAATGATGGTGTATTCCTTGAGCCCTGGTGCTGCTTGGAAGATGGCAACTAGTGTCTGATCCAATAGGAAATCTTCCAGAAACTTTAATTCAAGACAACGCAGAGTCCTTGCTATAGAACTGACTGCATTGATGATTGTGGTAGAAGAAGTGACTGAGGGAGAAACAAGCCGCAGATTAGTGATGGGGTAACAGAAGACTTCTGGACTGTGTATCAAAGCAGATTCAGAGAGACTGATGCTATGCACCATGCCTGTGGTCAATGGCTGTAGAGCACGGAATGGTGTGTCGGTCATTAGTGACACTACCTGAAGGAGTGGATGCCGTATGAGGAAATCTGCTGGCTTCTGGGAGTTCAAGTCGACTGAGCTACTGTGTGGGTTATGCATAGAAAACCGCCTGAGCCCTGGATGTGTTGCTCCAAGGGCATTCAGGTGGGTAGTACCACCCATATTCCTTCCATAAACAAAGGCCAGCTCTTCAAGCCCAGTGGTATTATGAAGTAGGGTCTCAATAGATGTGACAGGGTCTCTTGATCCTCCAGCATCATCAAAGTGTATACAAATCTTCCGAAGTTTTGGGAGTGGTGTCCAAGACATTGAGGACTATTAATTTATTAACTTCTGTATGCATTAAGCAGATATATCTAACTCACCCAGATTGGTGTTCCGTCTCTAATGAATTGAATGTCAAGCTCTTTAAGGGAGCCCAATACAGAATGGAAGGCAGCCCACACATCTGCTGGATATCCATCCCATCTGCCAAACTCACGTTTAGCATACCATCGGAGTGTGATAAGCTGTTGATGCTCGGCCAAAGCCCCCAAAATGGAGATAAGATCGGTGTGAAGCTGGACTGCTTGATGTTTGAAACCTAGCACCTTATAGGTTTGAAAATGTTCAAAGGTAAAGGATCTACACATCTGTGCATGATCGGCTGACAATACAAGTGCAAGCGAATGGATGCGTGTATGGGAAATAGTGATGTGGCGGTACAAAAGCCGGGTTACTTCCACCTTGTGGAACTTGGATACTTGGGCAAGATGTGCAAGATCTTCTGTGTATAGCAAAGATGCTATCTCACCCAGGAGGTCATGCATCACTAGTGGATTTGATGTATCCAGCATGTTCTTGGCCATGGCCATGGAGTTGTTACTCAGTTTGATTTGGGATGGGAGAAGATAGGCTTGTATGTCCTATATAAGTAGTAGTGGAAGGTAGAGGAGACTCTGATTGATTGATCTAGCTTTGATCATGTGATTATGAGTGCAATATATATATATGTATACTGCAATTGATATATACAGGCAAATTTGGTGCATGAAATTTGTATAGAAAAGGTCTGCCCATGGCTGAGCTACTGGCCTAAAATACCATTTAAAAACAGTTCAAACATTTTATAAACCATGTTTTACCGTTTCCATAGGCTCCACTGTAAACAAAAACTAAATCCATATAGTTGGAGCCTTAAACCTCAAAGAATAAACCAAACTACAATGCAAACCATAAAAAACTAAGCTAGGCAATATGGGTGATCACCCCAAATCCACCTCCTAGCAGAGCCTATAGTGTTGGAATTCGAAGCAGAGACAGTCCAAATTAGCAGGGAACCTGTTGCAAGCACGACGGGGAATTCTTCACTATCTACTTCAACTCTGTATACATGCAGATCCGCACTATATATCAGGCTGAGAAGTGCAAAAGATCCAAATCCGAGCCAGATCATAGTACTACACAATGATCAAAAATCATATCCTACAGCAGCCTTGAGAACAGAGCACTGAGCAGTTACACAACTGTAACAGGGATAGGTGCATCCTCATGCATATGAGATATATATGCTGCCATGAACCTGCACACTATTTCAAACCGAGGTTATAGCTCAAAGACTCAAGTACATACCTGTTCAGTGCATGGGAAACCTGTGAAGCCTTCATCCGTGATATATAGGGTTTGACCTTTCCCAGTGCCACAATGATAATTTCACCTCTCCAATCAAAGCCAGGTGTGAGTTCCTTCAAGGCCCCATTGATGGGAGCTGCCGGAGAATAATGGGCAGAGAAAAGGAAGCGGCAGTTCCCAACTGCAACAACACAGTCATCGATAGTGACACCAGCAGAGGTAAGCTTCTCCTCCATGGCTAGGTAAGGAAGCTTCTTAATTCGGCTTGGGATATGAGCCAATTCAATGTTGGATGCCAGGATGTCAACTATCAAAGGGTTTGTAGAGGCTACAGTGGGGATTCTGAGAATTGCAGCTTTGGTCCTTGAATAGAGGTAGGCCTTGCCCACAGTGTCAGACTGCTGCAAATTGAAGCTACATCAGAGGCTGAAATAGAGAGTTCTTTTTTTGCAACATACAATTGAATGACCCATTGGCTTGGTCCGAAGAGTTGGCATGATGTGTATAAATTTCAAGCTGAGATGGTGGTGGTTTGAAATAAGGATGCTGGGCTATAATTAGAGGGTGTGTGAATCATATGTATATGATTCTATCATGATCAAGACATGAGGCAGGATCCAGATCTAGATTTGGAAAAATAAATTTCTAATTAATGTTTTCTTGAATGGATTGTGACTGAATTACAAAAAAAACAGATCTGGATATAAGTCACAGCCAAATTTACGACTCTAAGTTGGTTTGAACTAGTTAAGAATCAGATTAGATTTCTGTTGAGCTGAAATGAGAGTGGAAACACAATGAATCCATTGGTCTAAAATGAGTGCCAAAATGATAGCTGTCACGATGAGGTGCATATGCCAATCAAGTGATATCATCTTGAGTTTCGGCCCATGGAAATAGCCTGGAAACACATTGCGACACTTATCATTTTGGCACTCATTTCAGACCAACAGATTTGTTGTGTTTCCACTCTCATTTCAGCTCAATGGAAATCTAAGCACATTTTCATCTAGTTCAAACCAATTTATGGTGGCCAGAAATTGGGCTATTTTCAGAGTGAGCATAGATGACATTTGATTCAGACATAGATAATACAAAATCAACTTTGTGAAGACTGGATACATGTTAACAAATTAGTTCTGTTCATAGTTCAACTCCCAATCCTGGGCATCCGATGGGCTACAAGCCCGGGGGCCTCAAGTATTCATATCAGTAAAGGGAAATTCCTCAAAGAAAACTAGGCAAACTTGGTATGGGGGCAATATCAAGACGTGGGCCAAAGCGTGTCACTTTGCGCTGGCGGAAGGTTCCTGTCTTTGTTTCTATATGAGGCCCTTCCTCCTCCGAGAGCTGTGGAACCTTGATGGATTGTGTAGGCTGCTGGCCATGGGTCTCTTCAGAGATGTAAATCAGCACAAATTCCAGGCAAGAGGGTAAACATACCTGGAACAATATGCAAGAGCTGTTGGCCCTCAACAGTCTCCTTGATATATTTCGTGGACTGCTGGGTCTCTTTGAAGATATAAATCAGTGTGAAATTTCACACAAGAGAAGAAGCATACCTAGAGCATTATCCCCCCGAAGAACTGGATGATTTTCTATGGCTACTGGCCGATGCAGCTGGTACGGGAGTGGTAGTGGATGTTGGATGAGATCTTGTGCAACTCCCTCAGCTGTCTGGCGGATATCAACTACCATAGCGTCTGACAAAGTCACATTATCAGAGACAGCTTTGGAAGTGACATGGTGCAGATGTGCAAGATGAGACATCATCTCAGTCTGGGCTCCCTGCATCGTAACAACTATTGCTGTTAGTGTAGACACTGCTCCCATCATTTGTCCCATTTGCTCTTCAATTGCAGACAAGCGGTCGCTCAAATCAGAGCCCGGCTTTTCTGAGAATGAAGCCAGCGGGGGTGTGGGCACAGATGCAGAAGCAAGTGTATGCACATGAGCAGGCTGGGGTGTGTTCGGAAGGAGAATTGCAAGTGGGAGCTCGGGAGCAGGCACAGCAGGGTGCAGGACAAGTGCAGGTGCAAGAGCAGGGAGGGAGTGTGGGTGTTCAAGAAGTTTCTCCACACTCTCACATTCATCCTCGTCGCTCGCCAGCTGATCAATCATATCATCGTCATCAGCCTGCATGTTGACATCACCCTCATTATTGCCTTGCCCCTGGGGAAGAATGACAGATGCAGGTGTATGTAAAGGAGATGGAGGGGCTGAAAAGGCGGATGTGCATCCTACATTTCCATTTTTGGCAAACATGTTGTTGAGTGCTTCAGCAACAGAGTCTGCTGGGCCAGGGTGGTGTACATGGATATCTGGATCTCCTGGATTTTGAGGAAGACGCAGGTAGACTCGCCGTATATTTTTGATCCAAGGTGGGGTAGGTGTATCCTCCTTGTGTGAGATAAGAGAGTTTTGTTAATTTGGCACACAGAATCTCTTACAAAAGGACATACCTCAGTTTGTGTACACATGAAGTTTGATTGTGCAAGTGGCTTGTAGAATTTCATATCAGAAAGTGGAACACTTGGAACGGCAACACAGTCCATGAATAAGTGTCTTTTGCCATTTCTGGATGGCTGTGGTGTGCTGTGGGCCATTTGGTTTGGGTGCACTGAATGCCCTCCAGAGAAACAAGCACTCGAGGTATGCAACTTCCGAGCGAAACACACTCGAAACTTGGACAAGCTCGACAAGCTGTGGAATGAGATACGCGACTTCTGAGAGAAATGCACTCGAAACTCGGACAAGCTCGACAAGCTGTGGAGCTCCCGAGATCAAGATACGCGACTTCCGAGCGAAATACACTCGAAACTCGCTCGACAAGCACCAAGTGGGCGTGCAGAGGATGGAGGTACTGAGTTATTTATAATTAGGGAAAGAACCACAGTATGCCCCATTGTTTGATCAGGGGCTCGGTCTACAATTGCCTATTTGGGGTTCTGGTCAACACCACGAGGCGACACCACGGAAAAGATATATTATTACTGCACTGACAAAATACATTACATAGTTATAATACTATCGGGACCGAGCGCACGTAAATGACAGAAGTAAGGTACAGCCAGACAGAGGAGGGGGAGAGCTACAGAGGAGAGAGGATGTATACGGGATGCCATCGGATCAAGACGACGGTCGTAGTGATGGCGGAGGCTGAAAAAAGAACAAGGGACGCTGCTCGTGGTGCAAGAAGTTAGCGAAGAGCAACGCGCGGTGGGAAAAAGACGCACGAGAAGAGGAGTGCATTCAGATCAAGTGAGCGAGGAATCGGCCACGTTGCAGGAAGAGACCGGGCCGTGCACGCGAGGAAGAGTGGATAGTGTGTGAAGACCGAGTCGCCGAAGGCAAGGGTGGGGGCGGCGACGGCACCGTAGAGATGGACGGAGAAGGGCGAGGGTGCAGGTGTCCAGGAAAAGCATGCGCTTGAAACGATGGGGGGTCGGGAGGAAGGTCGACAGAGAAAGGACGGTAGGTGGGGAGAGCGCAGAGGCGCCGAGGTGTACATGCAAGCAACGCCGTACGCAGCTGGGAGGACAGGGGAGGGGGAGGGAGGGAGGGAGGAGTGCTTCTTGACAATATTCCCAACGGACAAAAGAGGCAATTTTGTGCGTGACCTTGGACTGAGGGGCCAAGGTCACGGACGGAAGGTGGTGTTCACACGCAAAAACAAAAAAAATCCCCAGCGTGTAGAGCATGAGCTGCGCGTAAATTTGGTAGCGTAGATGCATTGCGACGAGATGTCTCTGTCTGTGGGGGAATTAATACGAGCAAACGGAATTCAGAAAGGGGTACGCACTGTGTTCACCGACAAAGGCAGGACTCGGGGGAGAGCCAGCCGTGTATGCCTTGTAGGAGCGGTCTGTACGACGGAGGCATCGCACAGAGTGATTGTAGCACGGGAAAGGCCAAAGGCAGAGACTACAGAACGAAAATGTTCTGTAGTCCATGGATTGCGAGGAAGTAGGTGCTGCACGACACATTCATCGTGCAGCACCAGGTATGCGATATGGGGGGCGCCAGATCAGTGGCCGACAAAGGGCAGGACTCGGGGGAGAGCCAGCCCTGTATGCTTTTCGGGACGGGAGACGGGACGGGAGAGAGCAAAGGACTTGGTCTGTACGACGGAGACATCGCACAGACCGAGCGCAGCGCTGGAAAAGGCAGCGACTACGGAACGAAAGCGTTCTGTAGTCGCTGGATTGAGTGGAGGAAGTAGGTGCTGCACGACGAATGCATCGTGCAGCACCAGGTGTCAGATGGAGGATGACAAGACACCAGATCAGTGGCGGTGCTGTGGATCATGATCATATGATCTGATCGACAACTTGACTTCTTCCACAAGCTCTCTTCGGCGCTTCCGCCGTAGAGAGTATCTCTACTAGATCTTCGCTCCCATCTGCTCTCTTCGGCGTTTCCGCCCTCGAGCTGCCTGTTTTGTGCGGCGCCTTCGCTGCGCAAAATCTCTACTACAAATTTACTCGCCGCAAACTCTGTCCGGTGCTTCCGCCGTGCCGTTCTCTTCAATCCATTATATTGGCGTCGCAACGGGGCCGTCTGCGCACACCGAGGGCGCAGGCGTTGGAATGGGAGTCTGTGCACGACGAGGGCGCAGGCAATCGCCATCTTGGCACACTAGCACTGCAGACTGTCTACAATTGCGACCACCGGGAAATTGCCACCGATATCCACAAATTTATCCTACGGGTTTATACTCACCCCATCTCGCATACCTGGTGCTGTACGATGCATGCGTCGTGCAGCACCTACTTCCTCACAATCCATGGACTACAGAACACTTTCGTTCTGTAGTCGCTGCCTTTGGCCTTTTGCGAGGGGCAGTATGTGCGCAGCGCGCGATGCGCTGGGTTATTTAGACCTGTGCCGCCGAGCTATGGTGTCGAGTCGAGTACGCTGCTGGTGTTATGATCCCGTCGAGCGCGCGCATACGTACGAATGCAGAGTTCCCTGTCGAAGAAGCAGTACAAGCTTTCTGTAGTACTTAGTTCTTTGAATACAACTCAAGTTGTAAACGGACTCAAGTTTTATTGTAGAACTGAAGTGGTGTTGGCACTCAAGTGGCGTCAGGACTTAAGTTCTGTGGTGAAACTTAGGTTCCAAGATAATGCGCAGGGCGGGAGAGGGGCTTCGGCCACCGGTAGGGCGATGCAGAACTTAAGTTCCGCCGCAGATGAGGGAACGCCAGACGAAGCAATCCACGTTGCCGTGGCCATGCAATTCGCGGGGTTTCGCAGCGTGGTGGGGACGTTGTGGGAGATGGCGGACCAGGATGGGCCGTTTGTTGCTCGCGAGTTTTATGGACATGTCTTTCGCGAAGGGTCGACGAGCGCCAACTTTACTGAGGCGGCGGTTGCACTGCATGGGGCGGTGCGCGCGCTGCGAAAGAAGGACCCGCAGAGCGTCAGCCGCTGGATTGACGAGGACTTGGTGAGCATCTAGCCAAACATTTTTCTGTTGCATTGCCGCATACACTACAAATACACGTGCATTCCTTGAGTTCCTTTTCCTGTATCTTTTATTTAATTATGGAGACGCCCCGTGCGTCGCGTCCGTCAAGCTCTACACGACCCGCGCACGCCTACTCAGACGCGTGGGTGAGCGCATCGACGCAAATGATGCCGTCGCGCTCGGACCACGGGTACCCCCAGCGGTGCACCCACTCCCGCACGCCGGTCGCAAGGCGCGCGCGCGATGCGCCCCGCGCGGCGTCCTGCGTACCCGTGTGCTTTTCCTCTCCGACTATTATATATGCTGTATATGCTGTGAGCGGATGGCGGAAAAACAATGAAACGGCGCTCACCTAGTCTGTAGAAATGCTCGTGCTCGAGCTGCGCAAAAAAAGTCAGGACTAGATCGGGAAAGATGGGGTACCCACAGTGAGCAGGAACTCTTCGAGGACCTCGGTCGCTTCATTTGCATGCAGCCCATGCAAATCAAGCACGCATTCGGTGCGCTCCTCCGCCGTCAGCTTCCCATCACCGGTATCCCTCCCCGCCACGCCCAAACACACTCCCAAGCCCCCGCTCTTTCCCTGCGCGGCTCTATCACCAGGATCATCGCTCCATCCCGCCTCCCTCCCCGCACGGCCTGCTCCGCGACCCTCGCGCGCTCTCTCACCAACTTCGCCGCCGCGCCTGCCATTTCCTTACCCATCTTCTCATTCAGCTCGCCCTCCTGCTGAATCGCCTCGCCGCCGCGCCGTCACCCCTCCTCCACGCGTCCGCTGCCCTGCTCAAGCACGCATTTTCGCGCCGCCCCGACCTGGAGTACGCGCGCGCGGTACGCCATGTACAGACTCTGCACCGCGTCGCCCGTCGAAAGCGTCGGGAGCAGCGCCGGCGGGCGCAGCTTGAGACGCGGTGACGCCCGCGGCGCCACAATGGCGTTGCGGTGATAGTTGTCCGCACCGTACCCCATGGCTTCGCGCCGCGCCACGAGGGTCGGGTCCATCTCCCGCTCCCTTGCTACAGGCTTCTTCACCGCGGCCGCGAACCGCGTGCGCCCCGGGTCGTTCATGTACGAGTACGCCCCGCGACGCGCCTTATTCCCGTCAACGCCGAGCGCGGGGAAGTCGTCTGGCGGCGGCCCCTGCATCGCCGCGGTGTGCATGGCGAGCGGCCCTGTTCCAGGAAGTACATTCGCGCGCGACATGGCGTCGCAGATCCTGCCCACCTCTACCACGTGCCCCGGAGGGGTCACGACCACCGTCACGCGGCCGCCCATCTGCTGGATGCGGAGCTGGGGTGTGCCTGGCAACGGACGACAACGAGCTGGTGGTGTAGGATGTGTGTGGGGCACAACGCCCCAGCCACCGCACGCTCCAACACGGAGTAGACCCCCTCATGCTCGTGCTCCTACTTGTGCAGCAAGTTGTGCTCGTGCCGGGGTCCGCATGCCTTCCGCTTCCAGTCCCACTCGCATACGAATGCCCGGCGTCGCCACTCACTCCCACCGCACTACCCACCCGCAACCGCATCCGCCCACCCCATCCGGCGCAAGCGCCCTACACCACCCGCCCCGACTGTCCCGGCCAGCGCACCTGATCGAGCAGCACGGCGCCCCACCACCCGCTCCCCTGCCTTAAGCCAGAATGCGTAAAGAAGAAGAGCAACGATGCTAGAAAGCGGGTCGCGTTGAGGCCGGCGAAGATCACTGGAAACGAAGATCAGAGACAGAGAAAGAGGCAAAAATCAAGTCGTACAAGTCTGGGACCGAGGCATCGTAGAAAGAAAAAAGCGTAGGGCGTAAGGCTTGAGGCTTGAAACGTAAATAGAAGGGAATGAGGAATGTGTTCGACTAGGAGCGCTAGGCAAGTTTGCAAGAGTCTTGAAGGATGGGGCGTGCGCGCGGGCAGGCGGTGCTGTCGGTCACGGTCATCACGCGGGTCACGATAATCACACCCGCCCTACCGAAGTGCAGAACTCGAAGTCCTCTCGACGGACACTTCGTGCAATCGGGCACCGCTGGCGTTGCGTTCGGTTCGACGACGCGAACATTCGGTCTCATTTGTGTGCGCCGCAGTGAGTGCATTTATTTTTTCAAGATGTTTCTTTCCATACTCCTTGGTAGTTGTGAACCTAGGACGTCATGGGTCTGCGGCGTGCCTTGCGCGTCGAATCTCTTGAGCACTACAACCCCTACAATACCCCGGTGCAGGGACGGAAGCGGCGGCGTACACAAGCACAAGCACGCGAACGAGCGAAAATGTCAGTTTTTATTCCATTGTCGGGCTCGAGTTGTTCATGTGTTGCAGCTATCGGCTCGACCCCGCCGATCAGATCTGCGCGCTCCTCGCCATCGAAGAGGACCACGTCCGTTATTTCCGAGAAGGTCCGGGGACCGTTTACTTCACCGCGCAGCACGACGACGGCGGGCAACTGATCGTGAAGTGGGGGGAGAGTGCCTGCCTGGCTCGCAGGCAACTCGAATACGACGAGTGCGGAGTTGGGCAAACACAGATGTGGTTCGGGGCGTTCGAGGTGGGGCGGCGACTCCTCGCTGGTGAGCTCTTGTTTTTGTTTTCTCATCGCCTACGCCAACTCAGTTTTGGTAGAGCGGGTCATACGTCTGGCGCTGATTGGGGAAGGATATACGCGATTCCGGTTCGAGGAACCCTGCTCGTGCGGCCGCTGCCACCGTGAATACCACTGGATGCACCCGGGAGGCTCGCTTGAAGAGATCGAAATTATTGCGCACGAGTGCTTGGCAATCATCGAAGAGCCTACGATTATACGGTGAGTTTCATCGTTCCTTAATTTTCTCCACAACACACCTGATGTTCGAAAGGAAAACCATTCATCCTTGGCGGCGGTGTGCGCGGTACTCGGAAAATTTGCTCGGGTTCAGACGGCGCTGAAGATCTTGCTATGTGCTCTGTTTTCTTGGTCTAGGACTTGGTTTCAAGTCGGATACGTTATGCTGTAGAACATTAGCGCTGTAGCATATATTGTAAATTAGACTTCCGTACCTTGTAGAGTGCTGTATTTTCTGGGTCTGCGACCTGGTTTCAAGTCAGATGTAACATACTGTGAAGCATTAGCGCTGCGGCTCATAATGTACATTAAATTTGCCCACCTCTCTTGCTTCTACTCAGTACAATAGCCTATTCAGCAGTATTAAATGCAATAGGTCCAACCCCCGAGAACCGAAGCCCACCAGAAGCGAACATTTGTGCGCGTCGGGGGAGAGGTGGCAGAGCAAGCGGGGACGTTGAGGAGTGGTGGCCGGTGGGTCCGCAGGCACGGGCGGCACGCGTTCGTTCAGGAGTTCAAGGCTTTGTCCTCTTGTAGGCGGGTGGTGTGGATACTTCCGGCAGCGGTTGCGAACATTTGCGCACGTCGGGGAGGAGGGGCAGAGCAGGCGGGGACATTGAGGAGTGGAGGCCGGTGGGTCCGCAGGCACGGGCGGCGCATGTTCATTGAGGCGTTGATCAATACTTCGCGATGCAATCGTGTAGGGATCACGTAATTCATTGTCTGTAAGCAAACAATATTTATCTACAAGGTAGCCTGGTCGCGATCGGTCGAAATGTCAGTGGCCGACAAAGGGCAGGACTCGGGGGAGAGCCAGCCGTGCATGCTTTTTCGGGACGGGAGACGGGACGATAGAGAGCAGAAGGACCTGGTCTGTACGACGGAGACATCGCACAGACCGAGCGCAGCACTGGAAAAGGCAGCGACTACAGAACGAAAGTGTTCTGTAGTCGCTGGATTGAGTGGAGGAAGTAGGTGCTGCACGACGAATGCATCGTGCAGCACCAGGTGTCAGATGGAGGATGACAAGACGCCAGATCAGTGGCGGTGCTGTGGATCATGATCATATGATCTGATCGACAACTTGACTTCTTCCACAAGCTCTCTTCGGCGCTTCCGCCATAGAGAGTATCTCTACTAGATCTTCGCTCCCATCTGCTCTCTTCGGTGTTTCCGCCGTTGAGTTTGTGAACCTGAGGCCCGCGAGTTCTCCAAAATCTCTGCTTCACCGCTCCACGCCGACGTACTAAGTGCAATCCCGCTCCTAAGCTCGAACGTTGCTGACGCTGCGTCTACAGGAGCCGTTGTCTTGCATCACCAAATCTCCAAAATGCCCGACTCCGCCAGGCCCAGCGACTTACTGCGCATATGGCTCCCTCCGCCTCGATTTAACTCTCCGCAAAACACCGCCAGTCCTCGCAAAACTCGTACCACCAAGTCCTGGACCAAAATCAGCGACCGCCAAGTCAAGACCGCTGGGGAACTTTCGCTAAACGATAGTTGGTCCATCGAACAAAAGTTGGCGGTCGACCTCATCGACGCTGTTTCGCTCGATTTGGATATTCTCCTCCCTCCCCACCCGAAACTTGCCAGTAGCCTTAAAAAAGTCATCACCACCCTCGAAGAACAGTGGAACAAACACTTTGAAGACAACTCGAGATGGCGGCCTAGTAATACTCCAGGCCTCGAGAGTGTCACAGAGAGGGCAACCAACATACTTTTCGAGGCTGTTGCGGACGCTTGGAGTCACATTCAGGCCACTCAGCCCACCGAGCCCCAGCAAATAGAAATCGGTTGCAAACAGGCCCCATCTTTCCTGCCGGGCTCCGGTTTCGTTCGATAAAAAAATATTGATAGAGGAAGGCTGCTATATCGCGGTGTGGGAGGACAAGCGGCCCCGTGGCTTTACCTCCGTTCTCGCGAACTTGTCTCAGCGTGCTGGCCATAGTGCTTTCAACTCCGACATCAGCTCAGCGTTATCTGCGGATTTCGTACAGCGCCCGTGGTGGATCCTGGCGAACAAGGTGCGCTCCCGCGAGGTTTAACTTATTGCTGGCGGCCCATAACGAAACTCGTCAGGGTCTTTTCTATGTTGGTCTATACGGTGTAAATTGGATTATTTTCTCCGGCGTTACGGGGTTTTGCGTTGGACATCGCATGAACAAGCACATGTTCTGGTCGGGTCCGGTGTATAATCGACGTGATAAAGGCCAGGAGCTCGTCGACGAAACGCCTGACGGAATATACACCTTTTTCGGCGACGCCCCCCATCCGAACAAGAGGCAGATAGATGTTTTCCTTCTCTTCTTGGCAGTTGTGCTGAGGGGAGCTTACGACAAGGGAAACTCTCCTTGGGTCAAGACTGCTGTTTGCGAAGCTCTGCGCCCTTAGCTTCACTCCCCCAAGCACTGAAAATACCCCATCGCCGTCGCCGTTCACCCCCACTGGTGAAGATGTTAATGTTGCTGCTGAGCCAGACGACGACAACGTCTCCAGCGACAACTCAGATGATCATGATTACACGCCAAGTGCCAGCAACCGGACATCGGCATCTACCACCCTACTCTGGGGGCCCCACCAGTTGACCGGGAGGTGGTACGGAGACCTCGGTGACCCCGACGACTATGGTGTCAGACTGCTGCACCTCCTCGCGAGTGGTCCCCAAAATAGTGTCTATGCTGGTGAGTTGTTCCAGAAGGATAAATATATTGCGGCGGTCGCAATCAAGGCATCTGAAGACCGTGATGCTTTAATGACCGAGTTTCAGAGGTATCAGGCACTGCAGAGGCGTATGGGAGATGCTATTCCCCAGTGTTACGGCCTCTGTGTCCGTGGGAATACATCGTATCTTGTCACCAGCCTCGTACCCAACGACACCGCTGACAGGGAGTTAACCAAGGCGGAACGGTGAGCAATGTATACCTGCTAGCCTTTGTATTCTCAATCATTATTTTCAGAGGAGCTATTTACAGTGGCATTGCAAAAAATGCACCGGGCTGGCTGGGCCCACAATGATTTCGTAGACAACGGCTCTCAAAGCCCGCAGGAACCTGTTGTGGAATTCCGAAGGACGCCCCGTCCTCATCGATTTTGAGACCGCCACCCGCCATACCTGCAAAACAGGTTGTAGCGAATTAATACGCCTACAGAAGGTGCTGAGGCTGACGAATTACGACATTGCAATCTGGGCCAGATAAGGGTAGTTGTCACCATGCATCGTGAATATCTTGACCAATACGTACTGCTTTGTAACCTCTTGATCATGCATTCAATCCTGAGTTTGTAACCTCTTGCAGTACTCAGGTGAGGGCGTCAGGGGGATCATGACCAGCAGTCCCTCAAGCCCCTTGGCGGCCCAGTGGCTCGCTGCGGCCGCTCCATGTGGACGTCGGTGAACCTGGCGCGCTCCATACGCAACAGCCGGACCTGCAGCGCAAGGCCCTCTAGATCTTCCCCTTCCTCCTGGAGACGGCCTTCCTCAACAGCGAGGAACCTTTTGACAAGCTGGTCTGATGTCGAATGATTGTAAGAGGCCAAGCGGCGGGCACAAACAACTGAGTTCTCTTATTAGAAAATCGGCCTCAGTCATTTGTATGTTTTTGAAGACGCCTGCTCGTCGGTCGACTCCTCGCGGCCCGAGACTTTTCCACGTCAGCTTGATTTCAAATTGTGTCACGTTTTGATCGTATTCTTGGACGTCTAAGACTAGCACAGCAGGCAGCGACTACAGGAAGTGTTCTGTAGTCGCTGGATGGAGGAAGTTGGTGCTGCACGACGCATGCATCGTGCAGCACCAGATGTGAGATGGAGCGTCAGATCAGTGCAGGATCAGTGGCGGTGCCGTGGATCATATGATCAGATCGACACTTCACTTCTAAGTTCTTCCACAACCTCTCTTCGGCGCTTCCGCCGTCGAGAGCCTTCCCTAGATCCTCGCTCCCACCTGCTCTCTTCGGCGTTTCCGCCGTTGAGAGCCCTCTCGCTCTCCTCCCTCGAGCTGCCGTCGCCTTTCGCTGCGCAAAATCTCTCCACAAGACGCGTCGAACTGCGGTGAGTTCCTTCGTTTTTGGTGAATGGCTTTTCCTCGGGCGAGTCTACGCGTGCTAGAATCAACACCTGGTCACTGGCATGCCCCACAGTAGACAAACCCGGTGGAAATGGCATTTGCCGCTGTTTCTGCCAAAAAAAATATTTACTTCAATTTCTTTTAGATTATGCCTGCCGTGTGGTATCCCTTGGGTCGCTTCGTACGTCTTCTACAATATTTCTACCGCCCAGCTCTGAAAATACGCCCAGACACGCAGCGGCCGCGAGTTCTCCGCGCTCAGCCTTTCCCCGTTCGCCACGCCACTTCAAGCGCTTGATTTCAACATCGCTGCCTCTTGTTATACGTGCTGTAGCCGCTGAGCACGACGGCCAAGAGGACCACGAAGAAGAAGACGCGTCCCATGATGAGAAGGACGCGCCCCACGACGACGACGCGCTGGATGAGGTCGGCGATGGCTTGCCACCTGACCCACTCAGCGAGGTTGACGACGTGTGGCCGCCTCCACCTCCGCCAGACCCCTGGGATGAGGTGGACAATGACAACCCCCCGCCTCGCAAACGCCGCCGCCGTAGCTACTCCCCCGGCTTCGACGAAGTAGTGGCCAGTGCGCAGAAGCCCCATACGGGCCCCCATCGCCAGCGCCCTGCCAAGCCCCACAGGCTCGCCATGAAGCTCGCAGCCACCACCGCGCGCCGCAAGGCCAAACACAAGAAGATGAAGCGGGACCACGGCCATGTCCCCGCAGCGTCAACCGTTTCCGCGCACGTCGAGCGCGCGGTACCGCTTGCCACCGGACTCACTACCTCCACCCTCCCTGCCGCCTCGGGCGCGTACGCCGCCAAGGCTGAGGACAAGGGCGAGCGGTATGGTAGTAAGGTCAAGCGCTCGCTGGCCAACGTGCGGGGGCTGGGCCTCCAGCTTGTGAAATGGGACGGCTTGTGCGTGGCGGGTTCCTTTTTTTTTCTTTGCTCACCCCCCCTCCAGCACCCCCAGGCCGCTCATCGATGCCAACAGCCGCATTATCGCGGTGCTCGCAGGTCAGCCTCGCAACAACGCGTACCGCCTGGCCGTCGAGCGCGCCTTCCAAACCATCTCAGATGCTGCCGTCGAGGCGCGCTTCCCCGCCCCCATGCGGAGGCACCAGCGCGGCTTGTTCGCCGCAATGAACGTGGGACTATCTTATGGCAAAGGCCAGATGACCCCTTGCTGGCTCAACAACAAGGAGTACACAGGCATTGCTGACAGCCTGCTCGAAGACCAGGACATCGGGCGCATGGCCGGCTTTGCCGATGGTGCGCCGCCCTCTTCTCTTGCTTGCGGGCCACGCTAATATCTGCCCATAGCTGTGTTTGCGCTGTGGGCGCCGCGCCTTTACGGTTACTACCGCGCATGCGACGCCCAGCTGCGGACGCGTCACCCCCATCTCCGTCGCCCCTTCGACCACTCGGTTTTCTTCTGCGCCAATTTCAATTTCGGGCGCAACCTATGGACGTTCAAGCACCGCGACGTTCTCAACCTGGTGTTCGGGTGGTGCGCAATTCAGGTGCTCGGCCGGTTCGATGCCACCAAAGGCGGCCACCTCATCCTTTGGGATTTGGGGCTTGTTGTGGAGTTCCCGGCCGGGGCACTCATCCTCGTCCCCTCCCCGACAATCGCCCATTTGAACGTCCCCGTCCAGGAAGACGAGATGCGCATCTCCTTCACCCAATTCAGCCCAGGCGGTATCTTTCGCTACGTAGACAATGGGTTTCGGACAGTAAATCAGCTAGCGGAGGAGGATCCTGCAGAGTACCAGCGGCTCGTGGACTTGAAGGAGAAGCGGTGGGAGATGGGATTAGATCTACTTAGTACCCTAGAAGAGTTGCTAGCACCTGTAACCTCTTAATATACCCGCGCTTGAACCCTTTTCTCTGTCAATCGCGATGTAGAGGCAAAATTTTTATCGGTGGCACACAGTATGAAGATGAGCTATGGACAGTTTTTAAGCTCATGCAAGGACTGGTACAGAAAATGCGGACCATGGAATTACTGTATTGCATTTCAATTATGTACATTTTTTTTTCGTTGTACAACTACTGCCGACTACATATGAATGAATGTACGTGAAAGTTCTTTATGGTCTCATTCGCTCCAAAATTTGGGCAGCGACCCGTTCTGCCTCCTGGGCCAAGCTCACACATTGCCTCTCCCGCTTCATATTGTGTTTCCACTTCGCGTGTGTGAGGGGAGGTGCTGGCTGCGGTCGTTGGAGCTCCTTCAAACGCTTCTCGAACCACTGTTCGCATAGTGGGGTCCACCAGCCAACATTGAGACCTGACTGCTCCATGGCGGAGGGTCTTGGCCACCAAGATCTCGCTGTTGTCTGCTCTCCGGACAAGGCACCAGGATCGCATTGACCTATAATGTGATAAGCTTCCGAGGCACGCAAAAGATAGATGCCTGCTTCTTACCCGTTGAAATGTGGTATACACCACAGATGAGGTCAATTTCTTGATCTGTCAGGTAGTCGTCCCAGTAAGCGTATTCGGAGTGTCCGTCCCACATGCAAAGACCATCGACAGTGACCTCGTCGGTGGGGCCCCAAAGAACTTCAGCATCACTGATGAGCGTGCAAGCTAAGCGACCAACAATCCCACCGTATGATTTTGCACAACGGCCGCGGGGACTCCGCAAGAACTGTTCCCGAATGGCGACGTAAGACTGATAATTGTGTGCATCGGGGGCGTACCTTTGGCTTCGAAAGCCAAGGCCCGAGTACATCTGGCGTCCGGGAGGCGGGCCGACCCGGATCTGCTGGTGGCGTGAGCAGACACTAAATGAAATGTTGCGACCGAGCAGTTTCTCGATGATCTCATCCAGCGTCGGTCCCCACCCTTGTCGCACGATCTCCAGAGCAGTCATTGCACTTTGGAGGAGGACATAGAGACTTGGCCGAGAGGCGTCGGACTTGATCTCATATACCACGTAGTAAAGTTTGCCGCCCAGCGTTTCGCGGCGAACTTCGGCGACCCAATCGTAGTAAAGGTCAGATTCGAGATCGTGGAAGTCAAGCAAAGGTTGCGGAATGTCTTCCAGTTGTCGGGCAGCCTTGCAGTATCCAAGAAAAGCGCAGAAAATTTCCAACTCCTCTGGTCGATTTGGATGAACCTGGAGGTTGAGGTCGCCGAGCAACCTTTTGGCAAGTTCTGGCTGCACACGGTATTCTAGTGCTGGAGGTGGGATTTGGCTGTTCTCCTCCTTGACTACACAGCCGTATCGATACTGGACGATGGTCCGGAAGGAGAGGGCTACACGATCGAACTCCACACCTCCTTCATCGGCAGAGGGAGGCTGGGTCTCCAGCGTCACAATCTCACCCTCTTCCAGTCCTTCTCTCTCAGGCAAAAGCTGGGAGGGAGCGTCAATGTCGTCGTCGTCGTCATCATCTCCGCCGTCCTGACGTGTGGAGGGGGTAAACTCGTCGTGATGCGTAGATGTGGAAGGGGCGAAGTCGTCGTAGCCTTCATCGCCGCCGTCGCTATCTTGGTCGTCGACAGGTCCAAACGCCTCACACAGATCCCACTCGTTGTGGAAGGAATCATATCACCGCTGGCTGGGACCATATTCTTCCCATAGTTCTTCGTAGCGGGGCCTCCCTCCTGCGGTCCTGATAAAGTGACCGCTTGACTTGACCCACTCGAACACCCTCGCTCCCCCCCGACCAGGCACCTGTCCCCGAGCAGCATTCTCCTCCTGCTGCTCACGGGCCCGACGCCGCACGACAGTTTCCATCGCCTCCCAACGAGTGTTTTCCCCTTTTCGGCGGTCAAAGAATTCGGACATACTTTCCCCCGCCCGCTGCCCACTATTTTGCTCGACAGGAGGAAAGGGGGCATTGGAGACTGGTTCCGGAAGTGGTTCCGGAAGTCGTGGCATGCGCTCTACCGGCGGGACATAGGGCTCCGTCTCCTTAAGACTCTGGAAAACGGCGCCCTGGTGTCTGTCTTGCCCCCTCGTCCACCGGCTGAAAGCGATGCGGCCTGGGAGATTACGAAGATATTGTATCTCGAGATGGTCCGGGAAGAAACCGATGCGCTCCAGTGAGCGGGGGACGAAGATACGAAGATGCTCGACGGGGCCCCAATTAATGTAGAGGGACATCGGCAGTTTTGACTCGATGAGCAGGCCGACGAAGTCATCCATCGAGCGGGTAATCTCAACGTCCGAAGGGTCCCTGGTTGATGTTTCGGAGAAGTCGAGCAGCCCGCCGATGCGAGGCAAAGTCAAATCTCCAGCGGGGGAATGTTCCAAATCGGTGAGGAACTGGGGGTGCACGCCCGCCTTCTCACAGACCTGCTCTCGCCAGTCCGACTTGGAGTACTTGGCTAGATATATATCCATATACCAAAATTCCATCGCGAGCTGGCCCATCAGAGGCAAGAAGGCGTAAAGGGAGCGAAAGGCGACGGTACGGGCGGCATTCTCGGTACGGTAGGCCATCTTGTAGCCGAACTGATAGGGCATAGGAAACCGCTTCCACTGTGGTGTCCGCGGAAGAGATTTTGTGATGGACCACATCGCGTTTATCACGCGGTACATGCGCCTCTCGATCAGTCCCCATCCCGAAGCCACTGCTGGCTTTAAACGCCACCTGGCCATGTCCTCCATGTCTTCGAGGATGGGAAGGGAAGCGCGCTTCCAGTTCAGATCTCCGAAAATTCGCCCGTACCACGGGAAACACCGAGGAATGAACATAACCTGCTGACTTTCTGGTGACACGTAGGCAGGGGAGCGAAATTTCATGCTCATCCTCCGAACGTCGGAATTTTGGGGAGGGGGAGCGGTTTGTGGGGTCGGGGCCTGCAGGAGGAGCTTGGAGTCGCCTTGGTATACCGACCAAATTGCTTGGCCGATACGTGCGTGTCCGAGAAGATCAAAGCTGGCCTATGAGGCTTATAGTTAGATAGTTGGGGATTATATATGAAGAAAACCTACTGGGAGGGTCGGGGAATCATTGGGCTGAGGTGAGCTCATCGTGTGGAAAAGTAGCGCACTGGAAAGTCCATTGGGTTAGACGCCAGCAAAGACTTTCAAAGATAAATGAAATAGTTACGCACGAAAGTGGGGGCCAAAGCAAACGAGTCAAAGACGGGACAAGTTCAGAACATCGAGATGGATTTTGGAGAAGGCTGCACGGCGGAAGCGCCGAACAGGGTTTGCGGCGATTAAATTTCTAGTAGAGATTTTGCGCAGCGAAGGCGCCGCACAAAACAGCAGCTCGAAGGAAGATAGCGAGAATTCAGGGTAGATATAATGCCTCAACGGCGGAAGCGCCGAAGAGAGCAGGTGGGAGCGAGGATCTAAGGGTCTCAACGGCGTAAGCGCCGAAGAGAACAGACGAGAGTTGTGGAGAAGGAGAGCTAGGGGAGAGAAGGCTCTCAACGGCGGAAGCACCGAAGAGAGCAGCTGGGAGCGAGGATCTAGAGGGAAGGCTCTCGACGGCGGAAGCGCCGAAGAGAACAGATCTAGACGAGGTTGTTGGAGAAGCGAAGTATTGATCATATGATCATATGCCCACAGCACCGCCACTGATCTGGCGCGGCACGAAAAGCGGGAACTTATTATAATTATTATGTATGTACATGTACAAGAGCTGACCGTCGCACAGGCCGTATATTCCACAATCCATGGTAATATTAATACACAATGAGCCTGGCGAGATTACACCTGGGCTTTCCATAATGCTTATTTCGTTTTCCAATCCGGCTCGCAATTTTGCGTTAATGAGGAATAAATGATGCGCGCATCTACATAATACACAACGATCTACGCCTCAGCAGGGGTGGCGGCGAACCTCAACACCCCCACACCCCACTCCTGGTCCCCGTCCCCGCCCGCATCACTATAGCCTCGGGCGCTCCGCCGCGGGATTCGCGTGATACGCCGGCAGGCTCCGTTTTATGGTCCCATTTTCCACGCGCCCGCCGAGAGCGAGGGACCCGGGCGCGAGGGAGGCGTGTGCGCGGTGGGTGGCAAGGACCGTGCCCGAGAGGATGGTGGAGAGGGTTTGCGGATGTAGACCGCGGGAGGTTATTTGGGGGGAGGTCTGTGTGAGGGATGTTAGCATTATTCAAATGCATACACAGACAACGCGCTCTCGATAACCGCCCACGCCCGGTACTGGTGCGTCCCCAGGAGCGCGACGCCTCCGCCAGCGCCGCCAGCAGCGCGCGCCGCACGCCCGAGTCACCCATTGCGATGTCCGCATTGCGAAGAGGATGCGGTCGGCGGGGCTGGCGGCCTCTGCGACGATGAAGGCGCGCGTGCGCTGCGGGCGTAAGCGGCGTCAGATGCGACGACGTCAACGTCAATCGGCAATGCTGAGGCTCGCCGCGCGTGTGACGCCCCCCTCCTTTCTGCTCGACCCCTCGTCCGTGTCCACGCCGGCGGCCAGAGCCCAAAGGCGCGAGTTGGGGAGCCCAACGGGGCGGTGAACGGCTTCCCTGTAGGCTTGTTAGCTTGCATTTTATTGCAAGGGATTCCAATACAAACTGACCTTTCTAGACGAGTTTTGTGGGCCTATTTTTGGTAAGGTGGTGGGTCCTGTTGTAGGCGGAGGTGGTGTACACCCTCGTCGTGCGCAGACAGCTCCGTTGCGACGCCTGCAATATAATTGATTTTATAGTAGGCTGCACGGCGGAGGCACCGAACAGAGTTTGCGGCGAGTGAATTTGGAGTAGAGATTTTGCGCAGCGAAGGCGCCGCACAAAACGCACAGACTGTCATTCCAACGCCTGCGCCCTCGCGCAGACAGCCCCGTTGCGACAGCCAATATAATGGATTGAAGAGAACGGCACGGCGGAGGCACCGAACAGAGTTTGCGGCAAGTAAATTTGTAGTAGAGATTTTGCGCAGCGAAGGCGCCTCACAAAAACAGCAGCTCGAGGGAGGAGAGCGAGAAGACTCTCAACGGCGGAAGCGCCGAAGAGAGCAGATGGGAGCGAGCATCTAGAGATACTCTCTACGGCGGAAGCACCGAAGAGAGCTGGAAGATGAAGTGTCGATCTGATCATATGATCATGATCCACAGCACCGCCACTGATCTGGCATCTTGTCATCCGGATCCTCGATCTCACACCTAGTGCTGCACGATGCATTCGTCGTGCAGCACCAACTTCCTCCACACAATCCAGCGACTACAGAACACTTTCGTTCTGTAGTCGCTGCCTTTTCCAGCGCTGTGCTCGGTCTGTGCGATGTCGCCGTCGTACAGACCAAGTCCTTTGCTCTCTCCCGTCCCGTCTCCCGTCCCAAAAAGCATACAGGGATGGCTCTCCCCCGAGTCCTGCCCTTTGTCGGCCACTGATCTGGCGCCCCCATATCGCATACCTGGTGCTGCACGATGAATGCGTCGTGCGGCGCCTACTTCCTCGCAATCCATGGACTACAGAACACTTTCGTTCTGTAGTCCCTGTTCTGTAGTCCATGCCTTTTGGCCTTTCCAGTGCTACAATCCCTCTGTGCGATGTCTCCGTCGTACAGACCGCCCCTAGGCATACACGGCTGGCTCTCCCTCGAGTCCTGCCTTTGTCGGTGAACACAGTGCGTACCCCCTTAAATTTCTGAATTCCGTTTGCTCGTATTAATTCCCCCACAGACACTGACATCTTCGTCGCAATGCATCTACTCTACCAAACTTACGCGCAACTCATGCTCTACACGCTGGGGATTTTTTTTGTTTTTGCGTGTGAACGCCACCTTCCGTCCGTGACCTTGGCCCCTCAGTCCAAGGTCACGCACAAAATTGCCTCTTTTGTCCGTTGAATGGGAATGTTTTCAAGGCAGCATGACACCCCATTTGCCATGCACGCGCACGGCCCCGAGGTCGTTGCCTTGAAGTTCGCGACAGAGGGCGAGTTTCTTTCACGAGTCCAGTCTATGCTTGTCGAAAAATATTAGGAAATCATGTATTCGCTATGACAACTTTCCTGTAGATACAATTGTATCCGTACATAATAGTATAATGCAAAGTCGTTTCAAACTTCGGGGAGTGAAAAAAAAATGGACGCGTCTAAGAGCATCCGCTGCGCCTCACAAAATGACATTATTTGACGCATGTTGAGACGCGTTCGACGCGTATATATAAGGTCGAGATCTAGACGTGTAAGCGTGTAATCTGGAAAATTGGGACTTCATAAGAAATGTACAAGAAGACAGTGTATTCCCTAGCTAAGATGAAATTTTTGTAGATTGTACTTGAATATGCATATAATTGAGAGCTTTGAAATTTCGGGGGCGGTGGGATAAGTAAAATATTCGTTCAGGTTACCACCCCCCCCCACCCTTCCCCCCAAGCCTCATTCAATGTCAGAAATATCGGAAATGTTAATCACCTCCAGCGCGGATTCTGTGGCACGATCAAACACATTCTGGACGCCGGTCGTCACGTCGACCTTGCGAAACGAGCCGTCAGCCATACCGCGACGCGCGGCCGCTGAGGCTTGGTGTCTATCATGGGCGGCAAAATGAGACAAACCAACAAACAATTAGTAAATCACTCACTCGTCCGCGTAGATCGTTGTATCGTTGCGGTGGGAACACACATATAGAACTTTCTTTTTGGAGGCAGGTAGGTGTAGGTGGCGGTACGGATGCAGGTGCGCGCTCCTCCGGTTTCTTCTGTGTAGTGAAGGGGACGCCGCGCTGACGAGTCTTGATTTTCGCATCGCGCTTGGACGGCGGCGATGGCATCGATGAAGCAGGAGTCGAGCTCGGACGACGAGAGCCATCCCACGCGCTCATGGCCGCGGACCATCCGAGATGTTTCTTGTGGACAGCGCTGGGGTAAGTGTTGACCTGCGGGGATGCATCTTCCCTGCAGGTGAACACAGTTTAACAGCCTGGCAGGCCAAAGGAGAAAAAAGGCACACACCAATGTGTGTAGATGCCCGGAATACGCCCCTCCATAACGACATAGAAATTTTCAGTTTCCGATCCGCGTCTACTCTCAAATCCCTTCCGGGGGTGAAAGAAAGGCTCCGGGTTGATTTCGAGGCTGTGGAACGCGCTCTCCAGTGAGATGTCGAGCCATGGCGGCAGAGGTGATGGAGGACAGAAGCAGGGAGCCACGTTATCCTCCCCTCGAAAGACAGATAGTCCGAATCCGATTCTGATTCAGACTCGGAGTCGGAGTCGAATTCAGTCTCCACGCCTTCGAATTCTGGCTATTGGACGATCCGGAGCTTCGATGGCCGTGGGACTCACGGACCGCAGTGCACACTGTACCAGTAATATCGACTGATCATACGAGTGCAATTAATTGTGGAGGGGTACATGTAAATTTAAATGAAACAGAAAAAAAAAATTAGCCTGCGTATCGAGAAGCAAGAAGAGTAAATAAAAGGGACTCAAGGGGATTAAGTGAATTCACTAACCCTCAGCAACCTCCAGGTAGCCGGCGTTCGTTCAGGAGTTCAAGACTTGTCCAGGCCCTGTTGTAGGCGGAGGTGGTTGCCGCCCTCGTCGTGCACAGACTGCCATTCCAACGCCTGCGCCCCCGTCGTGCGCAGACAGCCCCGTTGCGGCGCCTGCAATATAATGATTTTAGAGAAGGCTGCACGGCGGAGGCACCGAACAGAGTTTGCGGCAAGTGAATTTGTAGTAGAGATTTTGCGCAGCGAAGGCGCCGCACAAAACAGCAGCTCAAGGGAGGAGTAACGAGAAGGCTCTCAACGGCGGAAGCGCCGAAGAGAGCAGATGGGAGCGCCATGCACCCCGAAAAAGCTCAGGAAACCTCTCTCCGGCTCATCCTCAGCGGCACCCCGAACCTCAACACCCCCACACCCCACTCCTGGTCCCCGTCCCCGCCCGCATCACTATACCTCGCGCGCTCCGCTGCGGAATTCGCGCGATACGCCGGTGGGGCTCCGGTTTATGGTCCCATTTTCCACGCGCCAGGCGCCGAGAGCGAGGGACCCGGGCGCGAGGAAGGCGTGTGCACGGTGGGGCAAGGAGCGTGCCCGAGAGGATGGCGGAGAGGGTTTGCGGATGTAGGCCGCGGGATAGCTCGCAGTGTGGAATGCCCGTGAGCCGCGGGAGTGGGCTCCGTACCTTCCTAAACGTGCTTGCTCCCGCCCTTCCGCATTGCCCTGCGCCCAAAACATTTGCGCGCGTCGGGGGAGAGGTGGCAGAGCAAGCGGGGGCGTTGAGGAGTGTTGGCCGGTGGGTCCGCAGGCACGGGCGGCGCGCGTTCGTTCAGGAGTTCAAGGCTTTGTCCTCTTGTAGGCGGGTGGTGTGGATACTTCCGGCAGCGGTTGCGAACATTTGCACGCGTCGGGGAGGAGGGACAGAGCCGGCGGGGACGTTGAGGAGTGGAGGCCGGTGGGTCCGCAGGCACGGGCGGCGCGCGTTCATTGAGGCGTTGATCAAGACTTCGCTATGCAATCGTGTAGGGATCACGTAATTCATTGTCTGTAAGCAAACAATATTTATCTACAAGCTTAAGGTAGCCTGGTCGCGATCGGTCGAAATGTCAGTGAGTGTAAACCCATAGGATAAATTTGTGGATATCGGTGGCAATCCCGGTGGTCGCAAATGTAGACAGTCTGCAGCTCTAGTGTGCCAAGATGGCGATTGCCTGCGCCCTCGTCGTGCACAGACTCCCATTCCAACGCCTGCGCCCTCGTCGTGCGCAGACAGCCCCCGCCAATAATGGATTGAAGAGAACGGCACGGCGGAGGCACCGAACAGAGTTTGCGGCAAGTAAATTTGGAGTAGAGATTTTGCGCAGCGAAGGCGCCGCACAAAACGCACAGACTGCCATTCCAACGCCTGCGCCCTCGGCGTGAGCAGACAGCCCCGTTGCGACGCCAATAGATTGAAGAGAACGGCACGGTGGAAGCACCGGACAGAGTTTGCGGCGAGTAAATTTATAGTAGAGATTTTGCGCAGCGAAGGCGCGGCACAAAACAGCAGCTCGAGGGAGGAGAGCGAGAAGACTCTCAACGGCGGAAGCGCCGAAGAGAGCAGATGGGAGCGAGGATCTAGAGATACTCTCTACGGCGGAAGCGCCGAAGAGAGCTTGTGGAAGATGAAGTGTCGATCAGATCATATGATCATGATCCACAGCACCGCCACTGATCTGGCGTCTTGTCATCCTCGATCTCACACCTGGTGCTGCACGATGCATTCGTCGTGCAGCACCAACTTCCTCCACACAATCCAGCGACTACAGAACACTTTCGTTCTGTAGTCGCTGCCTTTTCCAGCGCTGCGCTCGGTCTGTGCGATGTCGCCGTCGTACAGACCAAGTCCTTTGCTCTCTCCCGTCCCGTCTCCCGTCCCGAAAAGCATACAGGGATGGCTCTCCCCCGAGTCCTGCCCTTTGTCGGACACTGATCTGGCGCCCCCATATCGCATACCTGGTGCTGCACGATGAATGTGTCGTGCAGCACCTACTTCCTCGCAATCCATGGACTACAGATCGCTTTCGTTCTGTAGTTTCTGCCTTTGGCCTTTCCCGTCAATCACTCTGTGCGATGCCTCCGTCATACAGACCACCCCTACAAGGCATACACGGCTGGCTCTCCCCCGAGTCCTGCCTTTGTCGGTGAACACAGTGCGTACCCCTTTCTGAATTCCGTTTGCTCGTATTAATTCCCCCACAGACAGAGACATCTCGTCGCAATGCATCTACGCTACCAAATTTACGCGCAGCTCATGCTCTACACGCTGGGGATTTTTTTTGTTTTTGCGTGTGAACACCACCTTCCGTCCGTGACCTTGGCCCCTCAGTCCAAGGTCACGCACAAAATTGCCTCTTTTGTCCGTTGGGAATATTGTCAAGAAGCACTCCTCCCTCCCTCCCTCCCCCCTCCCCTGTCCCCCCAGCTGCGTACGGCGTTGCTTGCATGTACACCTCGGCGCCTCGGCGCTCTCCCCACCTACCGTCCTTTCTGTCGACCTTCCTCCCGACACCCCATCGTTTCAAGCGCATGCTTTGCCTGGACGCCGAGTCCTGCTTTTGTCGGTGAACACAGTGCGTACCCCTTTAAATTTCTGAATTCCGTTTGCTCGTATTAATTCCCCCACACAGACCGACTCGTCGCAATGCATCCTAATCTACCACATTTACGCGCAGCTCATGCTCTACGCGCTGGGGATTTTTGTTTTTGTTTTTGCGTGTGAACGCCACCTTCCGTCCGTGACCTTGGCCCCTCAGTCCAAGGTCACGCACAAAATTGCCTCTTTTGTCCATTGGGAATATTGTCAAGAAGCACTCCTCCCTCCCTCCCTCCCTCCCTCCCCCCTCCCCTGTCCCTCCAGCTGCGTACGGCGTTGCTTGCATGTACACCTCGGCGTCTCCCCACCCACCGTCCTTTCTCTGTCGACATTCCTCCCGACACCCCATCGCTTCTTTGCCTGGACGCCTGCACCCTCGCCCTTCTCCGTCCATCTCTACGGTGCCGCCGCCGCCCCCACCCTTGCCTTCGGCGACTCGGTCTCCACTCTTCCTCGCGTGCACGGCCCGTTCTCTTCCAACGGGCCGATTCCTCGCTCACTTGATCTGAATGCACTCCTCTTCTCGTACGTCTTTTTCCCACCGCGCGTTGCTCTTCGCTAACTTCTTGCACCTTCTTGCACCACGAGCAGCGTGCCTTGTTCTTTTTTCAGCCTCCGCCATCACTACTACCGTCGTCTTGATCCGATGGCATCCCGTATACATCCTCTGTAGCTCTCCCCCTCCTCTGTCTGGCTGTACCTTACTTCTGTCGTTTACGTGCGCTCGGTCCCGATAGCATCATAAATATGTAATATTTTGTCAGTGCAGTAATAATATATCTTTTCCACGGTGTCGCCGCGTGATTTCGAAGAGAAGGATGTCAAATATGGCAAACCTGGTCCAGAACCCCAAATAGGCAATTGTAGACCGAGCTCCCTGAACAATTGCAATGAGGCATCCTGCATGCAGCTGTGTGGGCCACTGCTTCTTTCCCTCTGCTATGTCCTCCTCTGGTGTTCAGATGCAGCAAGCAAAGGATATTCACCGTTGTGTCTTCACAGAGACACCACTGTTTCAAATGTTGCCATGGAGTATTGCCGGCCTCAGCGATAATGGTTGGAGGCAATGGATTATGGGGTCCAGTGATCATCTCAAAAACATCCCCAGTGATATCAAGCTCAAGGCAAGATTTTCTCTGCTTATCCCACCTTCACTTGACTCAAAAAAATTGTAGGAGTTTATAGAAACACTTGCGGTCCAAAGTGGCGATGAGCTAAACTTGAGCAGACCAATATCCATATCGCAGCACGCAGTCTTGGAGCTGGAGACTTTGCGGCAGTTAGTACAAACAAAGCAGATTTACGCATACTCAGCAACCATATCCTGGGTCTCAAAGTCATTGATTTCATTGGGTCCAGAATCAGACTACCTAGTGCTCAAGAGACTCATAAACGATATAAACTTCCCGCCAATTTTGGAGATGAAAAATTTATCCAAGTGAAGCACATTAACAATCAACTTGTTCATATAAGCTGATACTGGGTTGTAGTTGATCCAGCGCCTGGAAGATTGGCCCAAAATGATTGACAAAGCACGCAATACTGTAGCTAGCCACAAGCTCAAGGTTAAGCATGACGAGAAAGAATTTGCTTCATGGTCCTCTCAAAAAAAAATGTTTTATCATTTTTCCTCGCCCACACTTACAGGGGACTATCAAACAATTATAGCAAATATCCAGTCCGCTGTTTTTGCATTGCAGTGGTACATGGCTGAGGTAGACAATCAAGCCATTTTTCCTTACCAGTATTTTGATTTTTTTTAATCCAGGGGAAATTTCCTCTTGATGATCTGAATGTAGTGTTTGAGTTTTTTGAGAGGTATGACATTCCATTGTATCGGGAGCTGTGTTGATATTGTGAAGATCTGGTCTTGAACAAGAAATCAAGGAAAACAAAGCTGCCTTGAAAACGAGATACACCAAAACATCTTTGCAAGGGTCAATTGAGGCTATATTGCTCCTAACACCCCTGACTGTGTTCTCGACTGTCTCTCTTGGAAGGATCAAATTCAACAGGCTCGGGCTCATCCAGGTAAGAGCTAGAAAATATTTGTATATCTATTCTATTCTAATCTTTAAATTTGGGGGTTCAAGTTGCACCACCACTTCGGAAATGTCAAACCACCGGGATTAGTCTTGATGGAGGAATCTATAAAGAAGGAACTCTGGTGCAATGCAAGAGGCAATATCAGTCCCGAGATAGCTTTGGACAACATCTTGGATACTTTTGCCAAAGCACAGCCTGACTTGGACAATGATCGAACATGGTTCAGTATGTCTTATTGGACTGGTTTTCATTATCCATGCTCATTGTGATCAAGCATCAGATGCATTTCCAGCTTATGATTATAGCCCACCGTTGTCTACTTCTAGCCCCTTGGATACTGTGAACTCAGTGCACACCTGTCCACCTACCTTGACTGGCCAGTCATTGAGTTCATCACCTACAGCAAGTATGGGACCTACTGTACATGTACAAGACGAAGCTATTATGGATGCAGATCATCTGTCTGCTGGTATACAACTTCTGTTCTGAACTATATGCCTATTTAAAACAAGATTCTGCAGATCCTTTGGTACAACTGCCCTGGGTGCCAAACCCTTCCGAAGGGGGTACTATGCTTCAAGCAGAGATCAATTTCTGTCTCGAAGACCTAGATTCCGCATCCCCGCTATCCCCACTATCCTATTCATGGAATGGTATGAATGAGTTTTCTGCAATTGTGACTGCTGTAAACTGATTGGTATCATCAGGGTCCCCAGATTTTGGTGTGATTGACCTTCCACAATATCAGAAAAGTCTGTGTCAGATGAAAATATGATTCCACGGATAGGCACTACCATGTGTTCACCCATTCCAAACACAATAGATCTCCACGAAATTATGAATGTTGAAATGCTTGGCACAGATGAAGAATTGGCTGAGGATGCAGATGTTCTAATGCCCATGCCTAGCCATGGTCCTGTACCTTCTAGACATTTTTCCGACATACAGCTTGATCCAGAGACTGAACTAGGTTTCAGTGCAGAGCTAAGATCTATGTCTACAGCTGAAATCTTTGGCTTTCAACCTGTGAGATCTGGAGTTTATTCCTCTATTTTTATTTACATATTGCAGGGTTCTCCTTCAGAATCAGCTGATCCAGTGTTGCCTGTGGAGTCTTCTCAGATCTGTGAGGGTGCTCCACTTGCAGTTTTTCGCTCTGCATCTGTGAGATTTTTTCTTTTCTTTTTCTCTGCCTGTATTCACATATCACAGAGTCCTCTTCCAGAATCAGCAGATCCAGGCCTGCCTGGGGAGCCATCTTCTCAAGCTCAGTCAGAGCACCCCTCTTGCACTCCGAAGAGGCATTCGGGATTCGGGCTATGTCTATAGAGACAATCTTGCTGGGACAGCAGGTCCTGAAAGTCGTCGAAAAAAACGCAAAAGAGATAACAGACACAGTGCTCTTGAGCATCCAGAATCTGCAGTCCCTGATTTGACAATGATTGAACTTATTGATCTTACTGGCTCAGATGTGTGTTTATATCTTTCAACATAATTTACATCTGCTAACTCTTGGCTAGGAAATCATCCGAAAGGAGTTTAAAGATTTAAATGCTCATGAGCCTTCTCAGATAACCCTCCGGGACAGTCTGGGCAAGCTGATCTGGATGATTGGGGCAGATAGAAATCTTGGGTCAATGAAACTCAGATCATTTCAGGTAATTGGTTTAACTGTGTTCTTACCTTCAAATGGCCTAATTATTCACAGATAGGAGATACAGGGGAGCCAAAAACTATGATCTATCAGTTGATCAATAGTGTATATCATTCATGGCTGGGTGCAGATATCACAGATATCAACACACATCTTTCTACAGCTTCCCTTTTCCCTGAGTATTCTACGGAAACCTCTACATTCTATGTGACGACAGCAGCCAAATGGCTTTCTCTACCTCATCAGCAACAGTCTGTTCTTGGGAACAAACAGCTTCTGATCAAAGGCCTAGCTATAACTCAGAATCTTCTCAAGTGCGACCTAGAATCTTTTGAAGAACTTGGAATTGCTCCAGATTCCATTTTGAAAACAAAAGGTCAGTGAATAACCTTTTATACAGGATCTTATATCAATTGATAGATTTTTATAGATCTCAGTATCTTTTGTGCAGCAAAGCCCAAAAGCTGCATGAGAAGCACAAATGCCACAGATTTGCTGGCAGAGCTGGGAAATCCTGCAGGGAAAGTACTCGTAGCCAATTTGGGATCCTTGGATGAGACTGGCCATATCGACCCCAAAGGCTTGGAGTGTGTTCAATTTTTGAGTGCTTTGACCTGAGCTAATCATCTCTCTAGAAACTTGGACACTGGGGGAAAGGCCCGCATGCTTACCAGAGGAGCAAATGGGTTTCCACTTGCAAAGTTTCCACTCACAAGATGGGCTTTTGCATCAACAAAAGATGCAACAACTCCAATTGAATTCAATGGAAGTGCTACAGTTACAATCCAGGACAGCGGCTCTCAAATGTATTTTGTTGGAGCAAACAGCTCTATGGATGATATATCTGGATTAACCAGTTGGCATCCATTTATACTCCAGCCAGGGACTTTCAAATTTGAGGGGATCTTAATGGAACCTGGGGATGTTTTGTAAGTCTACTTGCTGAACCTATTTTGTATTGTCACTGAGATCCTGCAGAATTACACCACCCAACAGGATGATTTACAGCATTTACTGTCAACATTCAATCACCCGCCGTCTTGACTTTCATGCTCTTTCCACCATTTCAGACAGTTGTGCAGCCTATTTGCATATGGCAATCTTTGGGTCCACATTTGTCCAAGACATAGATTTGGATGAGGGGCACTCTATGAAATTCCAGGAGTTCTGCAATACATCCCAGCATGATGCCTGCATAGCATTCATTCCAAATCTTTACATTCTGGGTTAAATATCTTACAACAGATGGTACGCATTCTAGGAGTCTCTAAATCAAGCTAACTGGATTCTTAGTCAAGGCAACCAGTACCGTTGCTGTTCATCTCCCCAATGTTGAAACTGCGGCTGGTCTCTTGCAAATACTGGGGGTGGGAACCCTTATCCTTCTCATGGAGCCTCTACAGGGCCAGGAAAATCCTGGCGAAGATCACTTGCTTCAAATTCGACTGTCCATGCTCAGATATGCCAAGGCAAACTTCTATATCTTTCATGGATGGTTTTCAACCAGATATAGAGTGGAACTAATGGGCAAATCAGTAGATGTCTTTTCGGTAATTGCCACTATCAAAATATCCTTCCTCACACTCACAATGTTGAACAGAAATTTCTTCTCCACTTGTCCACAGTGGCCACATTTTACAAAAGAAAAACCACAGGGGACTCCCAGGTGCTTCAGCAAAAATTGTCTCAGGTACTGCAAGGGTTCTCGGATGAACTCCAATCTGAGGAAAATTTGGAATCACTTTATTTCGAAAATATTGAAGAGGAGACACCTCCAACTAGCCGTTTGAAATTTGCCCCTTGGGACACAAACTCTGATCTTTTGATCACAAGACTGGAGAAACAGAAGGGGCCTATGATTTACTAGTGAACCTACTGTTGGTAGAAATTAGCAAAATACTGTATACTATCCATGTAACTTGACATTCCTGGACCCAGATCCCTGAACATGCATCAATGTAAATACAGAGCACCCCAAGAGATCAGAAACACTCATTTACAGTATTTCGACAATTGCAAGTTTCTCCAGATACAAAGAAAGCACATAATGAGAAAATGAGTTGAGAATATGTTGATACATTTTTCAGTTACATATATAGGTTGACCCAGAATATTCATGACCAACTTCAGCCTAGCTAATATATATAAATGGGATTCATTGAGGTTCCTTGGATGGGCAGAATCCACTCTTTATGAATAAGATTGGTACGTGAACGGCAAGTGGGGCCTGAACACAAAATTCAATATCAGGATGAATGCTGTGGTCATAAGATTTCTCCTCTCACAGGAAAGATAGCCTTTGGTATGCCACCATGTCCAAAGACAACTCTGGAAACAGTCTGGATTATGTGAGTGCAACTGCGGCAAGAGTGATATATTTACCTTGTGGTATACTCGCTTGCGGCATTTACAGTCCAAAAACATAGATGGTATTGGTGGTCCTTTACTCCTGCATATCTGCTCCCCAAGGTCAGTAGATATTGAAGCTATGACTTTCTGTCTTACCGAACATTCATCGTCAACCCAAGTGCTATCTTCATTGATATCATGCTCAATTCTCTTCAAAAGTTTCTGTGTGCGCCTGTGGCCAAGAACATCACATAGTTTCTGCACTATCTATGAGGGAGATAGAGATGGATTCCTATGAAACACTAACCTGTTGCTTTTGGATAAAATCTGCACTTGGATTCCAAGGAGGATATATCAAAGGACACAATGTAGCAGATCCATTTTTAATGGAGACAAATTCTAGTCCTTCAGATTCCATGCTGATGATGAATGTAAATGCAGGTGGTGAATCCAGATCTAAGGTGATGGATTGTAGACATTATATATATATCTAGATCTAGATCTAGCCTGGGATCTATATTCTACTTTGGTTATGATCTGATTCCAGATCCATTGATATCATGATCACACGTACATGATTTGTACATATTTAAAGCACACAATGCTGTGCCAATCTTCTTCATCTTCTGCTACCATGTCGTCTGCAAATCCTACCTTTCCAGTTGTCACCAAGATCAAACAGCTACTTGCCCACTCTGACAGCATCAATTGTCTTGTGTTCTCTCCTGATGGGAAGTTCCTCGCAAGTGGTGGGGAGGATGGCTACATCATAATTTTCAAATCTCGGGGTTGGACAGAATATAAACAGTACCAAACTACATCTCCAATCCGTGCAATTGTATGGCACAAGGGTAATGACAATGTCATCACTGCTGGTTCAAAAAATGGGATAGTTCATACTATTGATATCAAGGTGCACTATACTTTCTTCCATTTGGAGTAGATCACTGATTCAAGGTAGAGCAACAAGAAGTGGGATCACAGTGTACCTGGAACAATTCACTGTCTAGCCCTCCAGGTCCCAGGGAACCTGATTGCTGTTGGTTTCAATGCTGAAGTTCTTATTGCCAAGCAAGCTTCCCGTGGTATATATATCAAAATTTGTTTCAACAAGATCTGATTTTAACCAATATGGTTCAGCTGTCTGGAACAATGAAACAACCATCTCAAAGCCAGAAGCAATGCTAGAAAAAATGGATATTATTAGATCTGTTCATTTCCATACTGCCAAGAAACTTCTTGTTGTTGTCTATCTGTATACTGGAATCATGTATGTGCTCATTCTGGTCATTTTTCGCTTAAATCGTAATGAATGGTCTTCTCTAGTGCATATGGTACGGAAAAACCTGGTGATCAACAGTGGGCTATCCATACAGATCGCCTATGGTTTGTTGAACTGTCAATGTATTGGCTGGTTTTAATCAGATTATAGTGGGAACTCAGCCTTGTCAGCTACATCACGTATTCTGGTTACAACCAATCTCTGTGATGGAATTGACTGGTATGACATGACCACCCAGAAGATGACTTCAAGAACAATTTGTTCGGTTTCTCCCGAGTCAAATGTTCTACTCCCAGTGGTCTTCATTGGCTCTAACTCCAACACAATTCTGGTTGGATCTGCGAACCGGAAAGGTTTCAATCTTCAAGTTGGGAAACCCTGCAGCTCTGCAAGTCTTGGATCATAATAGTTTGTTATAGAATTCTTCATTTGAGCACTGCTGAAAGTAAGCAATAGATGAGATGGTTCAAGCTTTGGTATTGTCTTTTACCTGATATCAAGAGAAAAACTGGCTGAGAAATCTGTTAGGCTCACTTTCACAATATCAAGAAGAACATCCATATTATTGTGACTGGGATATCAGAGCAGTATGAGGAAACCTCAATTTCAGTCTGGGTCGGCAAGGATCAGAGAACATATTTGTCCAAGGTATTTATATGTCCTGTGCAGCAGATAGAGCTTATTACTATTCCCTAGCTCCGACACCGTCTCATCTACACACTTTTTGGGACACTGATTGGTTTGGGTGGAATCATTGGTCCTAGGAAAGTATCTGGGTTCCTTGGCAGCATTCCTGATGCCGGTAAAAAAGTACCTGCAAAGGTCTTTGGTCCCTGGTCTACTCCTGTGCCAGCTACTCAAGGATCGGGCGGGGCTCCAGCCCAAGAAACCCTCACACATATTATCACAAGGACAGTTGAGGTCTTTCAGACCTCTGCAGCCATGGTATGGGTTTTGCACTTAATTAACACATGAGTCTCTAATCTACTCTCATCAGGCCAGTTCTGAGCCTATCGCTGCATCTATGAGTACCCCATATTTGGTGAAAGACCACAAGGATCAGCAGGAGAAGAAGGCTTAATTCCTGGTTTTCTTGATGGATTGAAACATGATATAACCAGTCTTCAGTGCACACAATGCCTGTTATTATTTTGCCATCTGTGATATAGTGTAGGCTGCATGTACAATACAAGTGTACTGTTGGTCTCCCCTCTCTTTGATCCGGCCAAGTCCTCATAACAGTTAGTGATAAAATGTCAAGAACATGCATACAGAAGTCTGACCGAGTCTGACAGGAAGTGAGGATAAGCCCTACAGCTAGGTAGTGCAAGGACAACTCAGTTTGGGATATGATGTTCTTAGAGGACTTAGCATAGGGCCAGGTCCGATGGAGATTTGCGGGCAGAGGGAGATGTCCCCATTGCTATGTCCAGTGCCCAAATCAAGATAGAGATAGACAGGATTCAGATAGATCTGGATGAAAGGACCAAGAAGCAGACAATCTAAGTCAATATTTGAGCTAACAAACTGGACTAATTAAAAGGCTTTATATATACTCACAATTGAATTTGCTGTAGAAATAGGTAAATCATGTGATCTTTGTGGCTGCTTGATTTGTATCTTGATGGATAACAGTGATATCGATCTAACCTGCTTCTTACCACATCCTCCTAATTGTAAAAGATCTTGGTCAAGTCATTTAGACCCAACACATTGCATGTGTGTATCATATTTGCATTGATACAGTGCTGTAGCCAACTTACAATCATTGTCTAGTCAGTATGTTGAACCAGCTAACCTGCTGCCAGTTACGCTATGATGCAACAAGCCATATCTTCCCGGTTGCACCTGAAGTACTCTTGATAGGTGCCCAAAACTCTCAACAGTATCGACAGCTCTTGCACAGCAATGACCCACCACAGGAGCTTGATATTCCTTTTATCAGTTCCATAGTATCTGCTGCTGCTTTACATCTAGCAGCTCTCACAGTCACAATAATGCTTCCAGCATGCTCAGGTTGCTTAGAATCAGTCACAAAGGATTATGCAACACTTCAGGACTATTGGAATAGCCATCGGAGCATTCTCTCCCCGCTCCGAAGGATGCCGCCAGAACTACTGCTTGAAATATTTCTATGGACAGGGTCATATGCAAATGAAGACTTTGGAGCCAATATAAGGCACTGCCCATGGGTCTTGACACATGTCTGCCGCCAATGGCGAACTCTGGCTATTGAGACCTCTCCACTTTGGTCTCTCATTTTCATAGACTACAATGCAGGCCCGGAAAATTTGTCACTACCTATGTTGGAAACTCAGCTTGCAAGGGCTAGGAAGCTGAAGATCACGTTTTATGGTTGTGCAACATCTGACCGTGGAAACCAAACTGAAGTATTCACCTACCTTGCCAAATATGCTTCCAACTGGGAAGAACTTGAGATTGGGTTGACCTCTGACCTGGTTTCTCTCATGGATGGTCTCCAGAACCGCATCTCACACCTGCGCAAATTGACTATAGTAGATTTGCAGGACTCTAATAGTCAATATGAAGTGACTGCATTTGAAACAGCACCTTTGCTAGTTGAAGTCAACATCTATTTCAATCCAGTCAGCTTTATATTTCCAGCCAACCAGCTCACTCGCTACTGGATTGATGCCCCATGGGTGAGCCATTGGGACATACTCAAAGAGGCTCTGCAATTGGAGGAGGCTCATATCAACATCCTTGATCATGACAGTGGTGAACCTTGGATGAGGCCAAATGACTTTGAAGTCATTCATCTACCAGCCTTGTGGTCCCTCTTTGTATCTCACATTCAGGTTCTGAACTACATCAGGGCTCCAAATCTTCAACGCTTTGCTATGGAAGTCTTTCCAAACACGGTCAATGACATTCAGCAGAATTCCCAAGCCCTTATCCGCCACACACATCTTTACCAGCTTGTTCTCATTGGACACCCTACAGCTGATCTGGCTATTTGGATCTTAAATCAGATCTCAACTATTTTCGAACTCATTTGCTTCGTGAAATCTGATTCATTGGATGAGCTCAATGTCCTGGTTTCAAACCTCACAATTTCTGCTAGCCATGCTGTTGCTCCACAGCTAAGGACCATTGTTCTTGGATCTGAGGGTATCATTGATCATGCACTGTATGAAAATATGATCCAGTCGCGGTTTGCATACATACCAAGCTGTGCTCTTAGATCCACTGTGTTGGCCCAAGACTCCAGCACCCAGGATAACTCAATCACACAAAGTCTTGATCTCCTTTGCCAGGACAAATTGGATTTTACTTTCATCAATGGACGGGTTGAGTACTTCAATGCAGTATATCAGTGGGGTTATGGGAGGAATCTGAATATTTGTAACAAGTGATATCCTTTTTCATATATATTTTTTCTTTCAAGCCATTGTCTTTTAGGCATATATACAGTGCCGGAATGTAAAGAGTGTGCTTCCTGCATTACAGCAGAGCTTGCCAGCAGATTCCGAAGGTTTTATATATATATAGAACCGGCTGTCATGATTGTGATCAAATTCCACCTGCTCATCATGATCATGTCAATCTGTTCTTATTGGTCAGTCATGATTCATAAGCATCATTGGAACAGCTGTGTGATCAGTGACATAGTGTGACAGTGAATCTTGTCCTCAACCCCCATGATGCTTTCTTTTATCTCATCACTCTTTCAAAATTCAGGACCTATTGATCTTTCTGATGACTCTAGTGGACATACAATTGATACTGATCCTCTCCTTTCTGATGTGTGTCCCCCATTACAACTTACACAGATCTACAAAGTTAATAATTTCTAGCCCCATCGCCATAGATTCACTATGGACCCTACCAGGTCATTGAAGGTATCAGTTAAGCCTGAACCTCAATCCACAAAATTGTATGTCTATCTTGGCTCAATACAAAGTGAACCATAACTTGACTATGGAGCCTTTAGTGAGAACGAAGTGTATGCTGTCTTATCCAATAAGATGAATGAGTTTCTGATATTTTTTGTAGCCCACATTTGATGACAGCCTCAGTCTCAACTGCCCGGCCACAGGTTTCATTTGTCAATATAGCCAGCATCTTGTATGAAGAGATCTCTGGCCTTCTCGCCCAGAGTTTGCTGGATCCAGAGAACACAGACCATATTGTGAAGACAATCGTTGAACTGGCCAGCACCTCAGACTACCATGCTATGGAAAAAACAGTTCCACTTCTTCTTGCAGAGGAACCATTGGGACAGACTGCACGAGAGCAACTGACCAAGGCTATTCTTGCCAGAGTGCTCAAGTCTCAGATAACACACAGGTTCATTTGGTTACCTGATATATTGGGCTTCTGATGCTCACCATTAAGTATAGATCTGCTTCTACTACACCGCCGTTCGTATGAAATGTTTGACAGATGGATTTGACCAAACCTTGCCAAAACATTGTCGAAACGTAGTCAAAATAAAAAGTGTCGAATCCCTCAAGGCTTCCCAACTTGAATGTTTGAGAGATGTTGTCCCAAACATTTTTTTCTGGTTTCATTGGTATTTCGGTGACTTCACTTTGCCCAATCCAGTAATTCAGAATAAAAATATATAATGAACCAATCAAACGACAAAAGATGCATGATACTGACTACATGTTGTACTCTCTATGCATTCCAGCTAACTGCATGGTCAACTGGCCGGTTCTCACAACGATGCCAGTCAGCCGATGAGATGTCGAATGTTTGAGGGAGTTGCGCGAACCCAGTGGCGTGTGAGCGATGCAAGCCAGAGTGTTGACAGATCAGCCACTTGTTCGATCAAGATCTTGTGCACAAGTGCTTGGGGGCAAATTATGCTTGATAGCTTGCTAAGGCCATTTTGAAGACCCGAGGCCGTGTTTGGAAGGGAACTTGAAAGCGACCAGACCTTGCGGACTCCGCTGTTGACGTGTTGCGGATTGGGGCCCTCGGCCAGACTTGCGGTGTCTTGGTGTCACTGGGGTTGCATGTGGTTGAAAAGCTTGGTCCGGGCTACCAATATGGGTGAAGAACGAGGAGAGGTGGAGGAAAGGGCGGAGGGAGGAAAGAGGGAGAGGGAGAAACGATTGTGGATCCATCAACATTGTTTGTGTTTGGTCTGATGCGCACGGACCATCTGTCTGCCAAATCGAGTGAATCTCAAGCGGATCTGTTAACCACGAGAATTGACGAGTCCAGTGGGATCCAACTGTTCAGTGCTGCTGAGAAAACACATCCTGTTATCTTCTTTCAATTTCTGCAATGTTGTCACAATGATTCGGAAATGTTTATGCCCAAAAGGTTTTCAAAATGTTAGAGTGACATCCTCCACATATTCCATCACACATTTTCGAATTGTTGGCCGCCAATATTCCGAAAACAAAAAGTTCGAATGGCGGTGTATCCGATCTAGCACGTCCAGTGCCTCAAGATCTGCTCCAAGAAGCACACCAGCAATATCAATCACACGGGTCAAGACAGTCAATCCACCTGCTTTAGCACAGCCTGATTCCAGTGGCCTTCATATTGAAGAATCTGTGACTCCCTTTCGCAACGGCCAGGGTTCATTTAGCACTTTTTCTACCACAGGCAATAGGAGCCTTGATAACCCACCTGAGACCACAGTGCAGCCTGCAAGTGGTGATCTTTTTATTCATTGCAATACCACATCCATTCCAGAGAAAAGACAGGTCTGGATGTACAAGACTGATGAATGGGAGGATATAACTGAGCTGTGGAGAAATGAGCAGACCATTGTTCATCCAACCATAGCGGAGCGGGTGCTTACTGTCAATGGAAACATACCAAACTGGATTCTGAGAAGCAGCGCAGAGCAGAAGGCGCGCAAAAGAGGAAAATCTAGATCTACTACCCCTGGCCCTTCGAATTCATAAGTTCAAGTCTACATCTTCACCCAGATATATGCCACCCATTCACTGTTGTGTAAAATATATAAGTTTTGGAGCTGTGGAGAATGTAAACTATGTATGCATGGAATAGCAATCTTTTGACAATATTTATCAACCCAGTCTCAGCAACTTCTTGTTTTCAGTACAGTATAATATATATATATATATATCTATATCTACAGTTCAGGAAGGAGAATGGGGTATTCTAGCAGTTTTCATAAGTAATGGCACCTCTGATCATTTTCATAAGAAAGAGCATTTAAAAGCTGCAAGATTGCCAACTCTGTTTCTCGCTCACTTCTCAACCTTTTCACTTGGTTGTAGATGTGTTCCTTGCACCACAAGATACAAACCTAGCTCCCAGCCAGAAGAGACAGGCAATAGGGAAGCTGGTCTGGATCCTTCCTCCTGGATTTCTTTCTTGGATCTTCTCCCCTCATCTGGAAAAAGTAATTGTCAGAAGAAGCGAGACCTAAGAAGGAGAATCTGAAAGATCTGGATCTATGATAGTCGCTCACTACCTCGGCTTTAGGAGATTCACAAATAAAACACTATATCCACCTGATAGCTGAAGATACACACACTAAAGAAGAGGATCTGGGTAACCTATAGACAGAGGACTCATTTTGGATCCAGATATAGCTGTACCTTCATATCTATATAACAACCAGAGCCGTTTCTTTGTATTAGACCCTACTATATATATATACATGTACCACTGGCTTATTACAGATTTACCTATTGGTTTTCCCACTTGATCCTGTCTGTCATCAGTCCTCTCCAGTCATGTCGCCTTGGCCTTGAATTCCTCATTTGATTAGTTTTCCACAAACTTGTTCTGTCCAAATCTTTTTCCTCCATTCATTTGGTCTACTTCCATGCTGTTGTATGTTCCAGATCTATGCCAATGCTGCAATGTGTCTTCCATCTCTTCAGGTTGCCAATTCTATTTGCACCCCATCTTGTATTGTTTACTCTAGAATGTCTATGGTACCGGTCTGTTCATGTTCAATGTAGAAGACTTTTTGCAGGCGTATGAGATTGACACGCATCCCATAGCCAACTGTACAGCACAGAAATTTTGAAATAACTTGATTAGTGTCATCTATAATTATAAAGCAACGATTTATACTAGTAAAAGAATCACATCACATTATAAGTATTTGGTGCATCTTTTGATGCAATCACAAATCTTCTAGACACTTCTTGTTCTCAACTTCTATCTCACCAGTGTTGTGCATTCAATTCAATCCCTTGACAATTTTGTCATTTAATCTTGAGCTAGCATGCCAGATATAGTGAGGTGTGATTGTAGGGGAAACTGCTTTTGCCAGTATCCTGAAGTCACACAGAACACACGCCGCAACCACAGAAATGATGATATAATACTGGGAATAATCCAGGCTAATCCTCAATCTGGAAGAACCCGAGTTCCTGACCTTCACTCAAATCCAACCAGAAATTCTCAGCAATCCTCACATGTGCAACATCGGACTCATTCTCTAGATCCCCGTCCACATTCAACCCGACGGGTAACATTCCAAGAACCTTCTACTCAACCGCAGCCTCATTCCCAGGCACCTGTAGCCATTCCAACCGAACAGGTACATAGGACACAGAATAGAATGGAGCCTGTTCTTTCTGCCCAGACATATTCAGCAATCAAGCTTATAGAATCTGAAATCATAGCCTTGTCTCAACTCCCATTGGCATCACTTGCCACACCTCTTGTTTTCACCCATAAGCCTTCAGAAAATGGTGTCTATGATTACAAGCTTCAACTTCATCCTATTCCCAACACTGGCACATACAAGCTAAACTCTGGAGTCAGGACAAATTCCAACTTTTTGGGACATGAAACCCGGGTCTGGGAGCTCCTTGGCCTGGCTCATTTCCTTCCTGCTTGCCCTCAAAAGGATCGTCTTGAGGATGGTATTTGACAAGAAATCGACCGGTTATCAAAGGAAAAGGAGAGCCATTGGAACCAGCAAAGACTTTATGTGGATATTGGGAAAGTTGTTGTCAACACTGGTATGATGTTTTCATCTTGTGAATTCAATACACTCATTTAACAATCAAGAACCACACTTTATTTCCATTTCTCACTGGGAACCTGGTGTCTTGGTCTCCATGGTGATCACTGCAATGATGACTGAGTTATTCCATGTAACACGCCAAGGTGGTGGAATCCTTCTGGCTGGGATGCGAGACATGATTTCTACAGCTTCTGGCCAGCAACAGCCTCTCCTGAATCTTCCCAAAGATCCAAGAACTGCATATGCTCGTTTGCGTCTGAATCCAGTCACAGAAACATATGTTGCTGCCCAAAATGTTTGACATTGACACTGTACCGCCCCTCTACTGAGAACCCAGTCACTAAACAAAATCCACACCCTCTCATTCCAGTTTGTCAGGAGAGAATGACTGATCAGAGTGATATTTGTGGAGAAAAGCTATGGAAGCGGGAAATCATCCACAACAAAGTTCATTTTACCCCAAAGCTTACCTACGTCCGCCAAATTCTGAAAGAGTGGCTGGGTCGGCTTCTTTCAAGACCTGGGATTGAAGATATTCTGGATTCATATCCCCAAGAAGCATCAAAAAGAGGCTCAGGAGGAGAGATGGATGATATATGGAGCTCCCCAGTGATTCAAAACCTGCAAGGACCAGATGGAGAACCCTTCCTCAAAGGTCCCAAAGGCGAAGGCCGCTATCTGTTCAGCCTTGCTACAGATGGATTCAACCCATTTTATAACAAGACAGCCAAACAGGTTGTGACCTGTACAGGTTTTTTTGCAGTTCTTCTCAACTTCCCACCCCATCTTCGATATCTTTTCGAGAACATGTGCCTTCTTGGTGTTGGCCCGGGGCCATCTGGCCCATCATATAGAGAGTACAACTCATTCCTCCGATTGATTGTTCAAGAGTTTCTCGAGCTTTGGAAAGGTGTCTTCTATATCCGAACTCACAACTATCGGTCAGGACGGCATACTAAAGCGATGGTTGTGCCACTGGTTTCTGATGCTCTTGCTGCTCGACTTGCTGCAGGGTTCACCGCTATCACTTCCACTGCCTTTTGTATGGAATGCGAGATCGATATGGCTCACATTGAGCAGTTTTGGAGAATTTGGGCTCACCGTGATCATGACGAGCACATGAAGAATGCACTTGCATGGAAAGCAGCTCCAACACTTGCTGCACAAGAAAGTATAGCACAAAAAACAGGTGTCCGGTACTCAGCTCTCCTGGAACTTCCATACTGGAAAGCAGTTTGTTTTGTGCTGACAGAACCCATGCATGTGCTAGATCTCAACCTCATTTCCCATCACTGCCGGGAACTCTTCCAGATTGATCTTGAACAAAATGGGGGAGATGGCTCAGAAGCCAGAGTCGCCCGCCCACCTCGACCAACTGCTGAACGCATAAAACAAGTTCTTCAGGTCTTCCAACAGCATCGCAACAACCCTAATCTGTTGAATCAGGTTTTGAAAAATCCCTGGGTTAATTTTAACACTCTGTGGCACATCTGCAATGATCACAACCTCCGAATATCTGGGCAACGAAAGGATTGGTTTGTGCTTCGCATTGAGACATGGGTATGTTTTTTGCTGCTTGCAATTGGATTTTGAACCTGTATTCAATAATTTGTCCCTACTAGATGCATGGGATCACAGATAATGAGCTCCTCAATTTGCCTGTTCCTGATCCACCCACAATTACTGTGAAGCATCAATCAATAGCAGCCAGAGCAGCCATCGAAAATCATCCCAGCTCCATAGGTGTTATAGAACCCAAAATTGAGATGTGTCAAAAGCTCAGTGATGCACTGTACCGTGGTACCAAATTCACAAGTTTAGGAGCCTATACCAAAGATGTGTATACCCACTTGTGCCTTGTGCGGAACCTTCAAACAGATGGTCAAAAAGAGGATTTGTATGACAGGTTAAATGAATCTGTATGTCATGTTTTCTTTCAGATATATGATTTTGGCCAGTTGATAGAGATGTGTAGGTCACCACAGATAAGAACTCTATTCCGGCTCACAATGCTAATGAGGAGAACAAGGGTCCAGTCCTTGGAAAAGATGTTATGAACACAATCTGGGAGGACATGCACAAAACAGTTCTCCCAAGTTGGGTTGGAACTGCCCCAAAAAACTGGGGGACAGCAACACGTGGAAAGCTTAGTGCAGACCATTGGAGAACCATTTTCACAATTCACCTTCCTATCACACTCATCTGGCTGTGGAGAAATGAAACAGGCCGAAAGAGAGCTCTACTGGACAACATGATCAACCTGCACCTTGCTCTCTTGGCAGAAACTCTCAAAGTTTCTACCCTACAACAAGCTGCAGACTATGATACTTTCATTCAGAAGTATCTTGTTGGAGCTTCAGAGCTGTTCAGAGAAAATAACATCACTCCATCTCAACACACTGCACTTCACATTGGGCCTGAGCTTCGTGAATTTGGACCTACACATGCCAGAAGTGCTCAATTTTATGAGCGCTAAATTCATCTTCTCCAAAGCCAGAACACAAACCTGCAGTTTGGTAATGCATCCTGGTCATGTTTCTATGCTTGTGCTGATATTAATATCCTAGGCTCTATGGAAACCACCTTCATGAATTCAACAAGCAGAGCTGCAAATTTGAAGGCTATCATAACAGATAACAAAGAAATCCGCTCCCAAATATCACATACAATTGCGGTTTATGAACATGGCTTGAACCGGGATTTGAGAGGGAGCAGACTTGCAAATATGATCGACCCAGAGGACTCGCACTTTGACCTGGAATCCCGTTCACATTGGAATATGCTTTGTCCAGATGAAAGACAGCTCTTGCAAGATTACCTGTCCTGGATTTATGGAAATTTCAATCTTGCAGAATGGCAAGCCAGTGCCTCAATAATGGATGAGATATCTATTAGTGGAGTCCGATATGCAAAAACAGGTGTCCGAAAGCTCAACCAGGATAGTTACATCCTTTTTACATTGCCAGGAGAAGGTCCAGAACATATAGCTGCTGGCGAGATAATTAACATCTTCCAACACTGGCATACTACACCTGATGGGACAGAAACACGAGGCATATACCTTGTTATCAACCAGTTTTCAACAGATATTGCTCCAGTGATGGACATCCCAGATCCTTATAGAAGGTATCCTGCTGCACTGGGATACATCTGCAGACAGTCACATTTAGAAACCCGCATTATTGAAGCAAAACATGTGTGGGGCCTAGAGAATACCACGAATATATATTCGCGAATATAAATATTCGCCGAAACCTTGAAACTGATATTCGCATTCGTACGAGTATTGATGGCAATTATTCGTTGCTTAGTAAGCAAAACTCACGAATATTTGCGAATATCAACTATTCACATTCAACGACTTAAAATATTCACTATTTGCGAATTATTCGCAAGTAAATCATCTAATCAACAGCAATTACAATGACCTTTGGTGCGGACTCCCCCTCGGCTGGAACATTAGCTTTCCTCTTCTTTTTCCGTGACCAGCCCTCAACAAGTTGGGCTTCAAACTCCTTGGCTGCAATAAGATCTGGGTTACCTGCCCATTGACCAACCATAACAGCAGCATGTGCAGAATCCTCGGACAGTTGATTGCACAGCTTTGAAACAGTACCTCCTGAGAAGGAGAACAGTCTCTCAGCATCAACAGAGGTTGCTATACAACAATATGAGTGCAAAGCATGAGAGGGAAAACATTATCCTACCAGGTGCAGACAAATAATCAAGACACATTTGCGCAAATGCTTCACCTTCCAAATTTTGCCCTGCTTTTGCTGCTTCACGCTGCCTAGAATGATGTCCAATCGGGTCATTTTCGTAGGGAAGTGCCGGGGATGCAAGCCATGCTTCAAGAGCGTCAGTTGCTGAAGGGTCTGTTTGCCCGTAGTCAATCATGACTTCAAAACTGATTTTAGAACGCTAATAAAGGTTGGAAGGACACAAGAAAGCTGGCATACACGAGAGCCAGGTTGGGTTTGGGATGTGCTTGCTACAGCAGATGGACCAGTGTTCCCCACAGCTGATGTTGGCTTATAATGTGAAGTCCAGGCATGACGTAGAAGTCGGAGAGCTTCATCAATCCATGACTGTTCCCACCCAACAGTGTGGAAGTAAAAAGTCTTGTATCGTGGGTGGAGAACTAATAATATCTGTCAGTATAAGTCTGTTCGCAAAATTGACTCACTCATGGCAATCCGATATATCTCACTGTCATCGGTGAAAGAGTAATACTTGTTGAGAACTGTGAGTGCAGTGTTGGCAGCATGACGGATGGCAATGTGCAGAGTAGTGTCATCTATCATTTGACCGAACATGGTTGTAAATTTGTCGATGAGAGGAATGACCTCAAAAACCAGAGCCACTTCAGCTTTGGATATCTTCTCAGTCGCAGCAATGAATATCTGACAAGTCAAGGATTAGCAATTTGAACAAAGTCTATATTGAGTTGACACACTTCGAGAATATCTTCGAGTTGTTCCAGGATTGTCCACTCCTCACCCGAAAATGTGTACTGCCTTAACTTGAGATGACGGTCAGTGCACATTTGGGTTACAACAGCCTGCCGGTCCAGAATGCGTAGCAGACAGTGAGCATGCGAGTTCCATCAATCACTTTAACAAGGGCGAGAAGGGTGACATTGAGCTCTTGTGACTTCGTCTCCCAAGCCTCGGAGTTCAGCGAGCTGTTTTGAACGGTCTTTGAAAGACTGATGGCCTGATAATATGGTTGTCAGTTTCGATGAAATTCTGAAAATAAATGCACCTTTGCGAGAAGGACTCGAGCTTGCTTGCGCTCCTCCACACTCAAGGGAGGGAGCTCAATATCATCATTCAGATGGGAGCCCGTGCACTTCTCCCCATCCTCGCACTCGTCAATCATCTCGCTGTCTACTGCATTGCGGACTGCATCAAAATCCGGATCGATTGGGGTACAATCCACCTCATTGTCACCATCCCCCTCCTCACCATCCCCCTCCTCTTCTTCCACCTCATCGTCTGAATTTTCTGACTCATCATCGCTGTCCTCCGCATTGTACCTCGCAACTTCCTTCTCCAAAGAGTGCCACTCTTCAGTAGTTCCTTCTGCACGTGGAGACTTCTTCACCCGCAAGAAAACACGCAAGAAAGCCTGGATGCATTGTGTATAGATTAGCGGCGCAACTTTCGAGACAGAGTAAATGAATACCCTCATAACCAAGTTCAAAATGTGAGCAAAACATCTGATGCGATGCAGCTTCCCCCGGAAACGTCCAGATAGACCAATTCTGGTGGCGAGTGACTCAACAAGTGTGTTGTTATTAGATGCATTATCGGCAGCAAGTCCAAGAAGCTGCAGACAAATGTCCAGGTCAGCACTTCAGGAGAACATAACAAGACTAGAACAACTCACTCTAAGATGTATCTTGTAATCACGTAGACATTCATACAATGCCTCTGCAAGAGCCACTCCAGTGTGGCTCCCGCGGATGCTAAGACTGCATTTATGGTAAGCTGTGATTTTTTATAGAGGCTCAGCTCACCGAATGAAATCAAGGACAAATCGCTTGTACTGTCCGCTATGGACAAGGTAGCATATAATTCCAAGCCATCGAACCATGTTCAAATCTGTCCAAACATCGAGAGCAACATGCACGACTCCAGTCGTGCTCTAGAACTAATATATTAGTGAACAATTCGAGAATATGGCTTCAACATACCGCCAGGGAAAACGCGAGTCTTGTTGCGCGAAAGCTTGTAAAGGCGCCTCACATCACGGGCCTGGGTCCCTGCTGAATGCTTGTGTGCACTTGGGTTGAGAAGATGGATGATTTCGCGAAACTCTGGGTCTTCAACAATCTTGAAAGGCCTACGACGCCGAGCAACCCAGAGTGTGGTGAGTGTTCTCAATTTTTCACGCTTGTAGGTTGAGCCTGACGCAAAGGAGCACATCATGCCTTGCTGGGAAAGGAGGTCGGGCTTAGGTGCGCAGTCCCTCGCGTGATTGAGGAGATTCGAAGTGGTATTGGAGCTCGCATTGCGCTTCAAGAGTCTGCCACATCTTTTAGGTTGCTAGTAAGTAGTAATCAAACCTGCAGTTCAAATGACGCACTGGAGACATTCAAAAACATAGATGGGCACAGCCGAGCCCTTCACCGTTGCATACACAATCGAGCCATCCTTGTTCCGCTCAAGAACAGGCTTTTTGAACTCCGTGTAGAATGCTGCATGATACTCTCGCCGCACATGTCCTAGGGATACAGAGATCGATGAGATGAGTGTTTAATTATCATTTCAACACCCACGTAAATTGTTCTCCTCATCACAAAGATCAACATCGGTCAAGTCGTCGGCGTCGTAGTTTCGACGTTCTACTGCCTTGCTACAGCGAGATGGGACACTGCTTGGAACCTGGGAGGCGCTGTCCTCTGGTGCAATCGAATCAGTGTCACCATCTGAGCGGGGGAAGGTTGGTAGATCCGAGCTCGATGCAAGAGAAGAGGGAGTTGCAGAGCCTGTAGCCTTGTTCCGGGACCTCCCTCCGGTCGAACTAGAAGCCATTGAAGAAAGCAATTGAAGAGTGTATCTTGAATGCAACTTAAATAGGTGTTGAGAAACTCCGAAGAAATATTGAGAAAACTCCGAAGTGTGGTGAACTCGGGGTCACTAGGGAGACTCCGGAGAAATATTGACAAATCTCCGAAGAATGTGAACAGCTTGCCGCGAATGTAAACTGCAGGCTTCTGCAGCATGCTGAGCTCGGGGTAACTGTGTTCAGTGATAGTTAGCATGTGCACCTACTGTGTACAGTTCTTTCGACATTGGGTGGCCATTTGACCCTGGCGCGTCCCTCTACAACTTATTTTGAACTTACTTACCATATGGGAATAGCCCCTAACAACTTTCTTTATCTTATCCTTACCTCCCCACGTCACACATTTGGTTGCTGTTCTCTCATCACAACCTGTAACTAGGCCATCCCCGCAGTGATTAGCCAACGAATATTCAACGAATATTCGGAGGTCTTGGAGACGATATTCGCATTCGTGCGAATAGCACTGCCACAGCCATTCGCGAATATGAGTATTTGTTATTCGCGAATGTATACTCGCGAATATTCGCGATATCCCATATTCGTGGTATTCTCTAGTGGGGCCATTTGGTATGACCCCAATGATATACAATGGGCAAAACTTGATGCATGTGATACCATTGAGCCGTGTAAGCTTTACTTTTACAAATCACTGCTGTCTTATCTGAATCCTTACAGTTGAATCTGTGCAACTGGTGGTTTGGATCTAGTGATACAAACAGAGATCAAGAGCAGGAGAACGATGACAATATAGAGACTGGCATATGATAAAATACATTTCCTCAAGTTTTTGGCTGTTGTATTCTAATTCTTTCATCATGCATGCCTAGTGCATGGGCAGCAGACATTGCAATCAAGTCATTTTTCTCTTTCTCCTCATTTGCTGACTGACAAGTTCACAAATATCAGGTGCCATGTTGAAATGAATCTGAAATACATACTTTCATCCGAAAACCTCTTCTTTCAGAGACATATTCTCGGTGCAGACTTCACTGTAAAGTGCATTCAAAGCTTTCTATTTCTTCTGTATTAGAGTCTCACCAAAAGACAGCAAACAGAATTTTTGCACCTCATCAATTTTGTGCTGGATCTGTGCTCTTTTCAGAGCATCTCTGGAATTGGAAAGCTTTGCTCAAGCAAAACAACTTTATCTTGCAGTTTTGCCTCTCTCGCTTTCATAGTTGTGAACATCTAACTTCAACTGATCACCAGAGTGCTCAGTCTGTGCAAGGCGCATCTTGATTTTTGGTTAGAAGCAGTTATATTGATGTAGTTGGTCATAGATTCAAATGACCCTACCTGTGTTCATTCAAATTGCTCTGAATTTGTTGGATTGTGGCTTCTATTTGAGCATTGCGGCTTCTTCTAACACTTCATAGGCTTTGTGTCTCTCCTGCTCCCTACTGCTGAGCTACTCTTGGCACTAATGGGAACCCGGATACTCACAGACAAGACCAATCTCTGGACATCCCATCTCTTTTGGACCTCATTGTTTTTTTGCTGCAGTTCATGCAATTCAATAGTTTGATCATTCAAATTGATCTGAATCTGTTGGTTTTGGGCTTCCATTCGAGCATTGCGGCCTTCTAACTCTTGATAGGCTTTGTGACTCTCCTGCTCCCTACTGTTGAGCTACTCTTGGCACTAATAAAACCAGATACTCACAGACAAGACTGATCTCTGGACATCCCATTGTTTTGCAACTCATTGTGTTTTTTGCTGCAGTTCATGCAATTGACTGGTTTGATCACTCAAATTGCTCTGAATCTGTTGGTTTTGGGCTTCCATTCGAGCATTGTGGCCTTCTAACTCTTGATAGGCTTTGTGACTCTCCTGCTCCCTACTGCTGAGCTACTCTTGGCACTAATAAAACCAGATACTCACAGACAAGAGTGATCTCTGGACATCCCAGTTGTTTTGCAACTCATTATGTTTTTGCTGCAGTTCATGTAATTGACTGGTTTGATCATTCAAATTGCTCTGAATCTGTTGGTTTTGGGCTTGCACTTGAGCATTCTGGCCTTCTAACTCTTGATAGGTTTTGTGTCTCTCCTGCTCTCTACTGCTGAGCTATTCTCAGCACCCATGAAACAGTCTACTCACAAGCAAGACTAGTTTCTGGATATCCCATCTATTTTGCAACTCATCGTGTTTTTGCTGCAGTTGATGCAGTTGACTGGTTTTGATTATTCAAATCATATTTGCTCAATGGTCTTCTATAGTTTGATCCACTTACTGGTAAGAGTCTGCCAGTCTCCTCTGGAGAACTGCGTGCCCAATACTGACTGTCCCTGGCTCAGCATATCCTTGTTATAATGTGATTCCAGGGCTTACAAGTGGCTACAGTGATTGTTAGCTCCTGACTTGTCTTGTCATTTTTGTTGTGTATTGTCTTTGGGGTAAGTGAAAATGGGTTAATAAGCTCCATAATAACAGAGAATGCCTCTATATACGCACCATGGCCAGCTGCTCTTCCAAGAGATCCAAATCCTTTTGCATTTTAGCAATAGCAGATTCTTCTGCAAAACTTGGAGCTTTTGGCCCAGTTACCAACTGGGATTGCAACTCCTCGATTTCATTGTTTTTTTGTTCCTGGAGCCCATTCTGATGCTTAATATCCTGGTAAGCTCTTTCGAGCTCAGCATTCAATTTCTTGACCTGTTCAGCCAGATTCATAACTGTTTCCTGTTTTTTGCAACTTCAACTTCAAGTATCTTGTTTGCTTTCAATGTCTGATGTTGCTCTTGTTCCAAATTAGCAAATTTGGCATGAAGATCCTCATCTGCAGTTTGCAGTTGCTGTAAAGCCTAGTATACATAAGAGTCCTATCAGATCTGTACAAAACTTCATCAGAGAAATTTATCACCATAATATCCTCTTCATCCTGTAGGACTTGGCCATGGTCTTGTGGGGCTTCACAGCCTGTCTATATAATACTAGCTGATCTTGAGCATTCTTCAATTCAATGCTCCTATTGCTTGTAAACTTCTTGAAAGATTACTTCTGAGAAAAGTCCTTTACCTTTCATCGAGCTGAGTTTCAGCATTTCCCAGAGATTCCGCCAACTGTCGGCCCAAGTCCTCGGCCTTTGCAAGCATCAGTCCAGTGACCCTGTAAGCATCATCCAGTTCCTTATTTCTGCGCTGTAGCTTTTCTTGGTCCTCCTCTAGCATGAATCTGCAGATCAGAAAAAATTAGTGCTCACAATGTAATTACAATCATGGTCAAGGGACTAACATACATTGTTTCATTATTTTCATCAATTTCTTTGTGCAACTCATTGACCTGATCTTCCCATTGACTTTTTTGTTGTTCATGCTGCATGTCATGTCCTTGGTGAAACTCCTTCATGGCATTTAGTTCTGTATTTGCTTCTTCCAAGTCCACCTTGATTTTTGCAGTTTCATTCCTTAGATCTGTAATATAAGATTCATAGTTGTGTCGGAGATAGTAGTAATGTTCCTCTCTGAATCATTTTCAGCACATTCATGTATCAGGATATAACGGGAAAGAGACACACGCAGTAAAATCACTTTTTAAGACTGCAGATTTTTCCCATCTACCTCCACCAACCTCAGCCATATCTTCTGAAAGAGTGTCTTCATAAACCTGGTCCAGCTTGCGAAACTGTTTCAAGCCCAGCAGAGGAGTGTGTATAGGCGGTGAGAACCAAGGCATTTCATGTGGACAATAACTTGTGCAGTACTAGGGTTGATCTCTTGTTTTGCAAGAACATCAAGGTCTGGAACACAAAAGTTCACAGTAGGTTTAGAAAGATTTTTATCAAGATATAGCATCAGCTGATAGTAAAGAGAGGTCAAGTTGAGCCGTCGTTGAGCTTCTCTTGTTCTTGAGCCACCTATAGAGAGATCACTGCCTGAAACTTTGGGCTTAAAACCACTAGATAGATATTTAATTGTAGAACATGTAATCTGAATTTCTATTACACTTACACATCCAACAGGATATCAAACAGAGAGAACCATTGCAAAGGTGCTCTGGACTGGAGATTGGCTTTTCTATGTGTTGTAGAAATCCACTGAATGCCTGAAGAGAAGCTGCAAGCTTGGAGCTCACTCTATCTGAGGTCATGATCAGGACCAAGAAGTGATCAACAGTCTTGATAATCATAGTTGCTATTCATGATTATGTCACTGTGTACAATGCAATTGCAAATAGCCACATAAGTAACTAAATGGCTATTACCTGTTATGGAAGTTATTGTGTGCCTGGTACAATTACCTTTTATAGAAGGTGTTGTGACCTATTTTTACTCTATTTGGTTTCAATATCCGGGCAATATCCGGACCCCATGTGACTTACCATATATGGGGTCCGGATATAGCCCGGATATTTTTAAATATCCGGGCTATATCTGGGCAATATCTGGGCCAGTTATATTGTACATTGTCCCCAGTGTGTGTGGGCAGTCATGTAGCTACATACTTATGTAATGACATTCAATGTACTTGCGTGCACGCGCAAAATCAACATGCGTGTGCGGAAATCAAGTTTTGTACAAATGAACCGTCATAATACTGGCCACTTACACGGCGGGCTTGTTGTTGTAGATCTCGGTCAGGACTGCTCGGCCACCTGACCTGCCCTTACATAGTGACCGATCAGATGCCGTGTTTCAAGGGGAGATGGCGGCTCACCGGTAGGGAAACTAGCTGAATTGCTTACCCGCCAGTAGCACCCCGTCGATAATTGCTGCCCAGAGTACTTGGTTGTGAGCAAAGAATGTTCGGGCTTTCCCGGAGCATCAACCAACCCATCAAGCCATCACTGCCATCCATCCGCATCACCCCGACGTTCCAAAAACGGTCACTGTGTCACCGATGTACTATTACTCGGCCATCGCCCCGCCGCCCATCACATCATTTACGCATCACCCGACGTGCTGTCAACCGCTTGGCTAAGTGACCCGCCCCCACCCATCATTTCTGTATCACCGACGTGCTGTCAATCACTTGGCTAAGTGGGCATTCGTTGCCCCGCCCCGCCCATCATTTGCGCATCACCCGACGTGCCAACACATCAGCTGCATCAGTATTTTGCCGCTGTCAATGCTTCCAGCGCTTGCTGCGCGCCGCCTGCCCGCATCCCCCCCTACTTCTTTACACTAAGTACTTAGAAGTAGAACATTGGAATCTATTCAAATATTCATTTCATGGGCGGTGTTGTGTACAGAAAGATAAGTAACTATAGTAACTACGCAGCCGCGGTAGCAGCAGGGGAAGGATCGGAGGCGCCCACGGTAGATGCATCGCCGGTGGCCGCCGCATTGACGGGGACAGAGGTGGGGTCATCATCCTCGTCGTCGCTGATGATGGCCCGGCTCTTCTTGGCACGCGCACGGAGCTTTTCGATGACCATGTGGGTGGTCTCGTCATCGCGGCCAGAGCTCCTCTTGCCAGCCGAGCGTTGCGTGGTGGCGGCACGTCCCTTTGCCGCAGGGGCTTTCTTTGCAGGGGTCTTCTTCGAGGGCTTTGTCGGCTTCGTGCGCGTTTGTCTTGGCCTGCGCAGAGGGGGCTGGACCTCCCGCTCCTCCTGCTCGTTGTCATGCTCGTCGTCGGCAGGCACCGCAGCGGTCTTCATAACCCTGCGGCGTTTTGCAGGCGGGGCTGCTGTCGAGTCCGCGTCCCCACTCTCATCGCGTGGTGGGTCTGTTACAGTACACTTTAGCAGAGATAAATTTTGTGCATATAGAACGCACCGTTATCCTCATCCTCGTCCTCATCCAGCATCTCTCCGCGGCTCCCCTCCGCTGCCTTGCGCTTCCTGCCGATGTCGTTACGCGGCTGGCGCTGTTTAGCTACGTGCCGGCCAGCTGCGATGTCTGCGTCATATTTCTGCTTCCGGTCGATACGTTCTTGTGGGGTGAGCGTGACGAACTTGCAAGTGCCGTTCTTGATTGCAGTGAAGAGCTCCTGGAGGGGGCCGATCGCATCGCTGAGCTCGCTGGGGTTCACAAACTTCGCAGGCGTCCAGCCGACAAGTTTGACACCGTGTGCAAGGACAATGTCCTCCTCATAGTTGACGTACTGCATCGCGATGTCCGCCCGTCCTGTAACAGTATCTGAAACAAGGTTGAGATTATACGTATTGGGAAAGCTGGATATAAGTACGCACGGAGCCCCTCATGAATCACATGACTAATCTCGCGTTTGAGGTAGGACGACTTCTGCTTCCCTGTGCGCAGCAGGCCTAACAGCGCATCAGAAAGAGTACGGGACAAAAAAAAAAAAAAAGGCCACGTACCCATGATGTCGCAGCCCGCGATGGCGAACGCCTCAATTTTGCTTCCCACAGCTTCCGTGTTCCAAGTTTTCCTCCCCACGGTGATCCTCATGTAGTCCTCGAGTTCCTTCGAGGTGAAATACCATTTGGGCTTCATGTGGAAGTCGGTGGAGTTGCGGACGATGCAAAAGAATCCCTCGGCCCCGACGCGCTCGCTCAAACCAACCATCTGAGGACATTGAAATCTATATAGAATGCAGGAAATTTAGCTACATACCAGAAGCTGCATATTGCGGACAATGTTCGCGACGTCTTGAATTCGCGCGCGTGGAGTATCCCGTCGGAGTTTGACAGGGCGATCCTTGACGATCTGGTGGTGGTCGACGAGATCCTGCTTCTCTTCCTCGGTCAGCGCGTCGTACTCGTGGCCGTGTATCTTGTGAAAGTCGCGGGCAAGGACTGTCTCACCGGCTAAGAGTAGGATGAAGATACGGTTGATAGAAAACAAAATGAGAGACGTACCTTCGCGAAGCTCAGCTGCTTTTCTCGGTTTTCCACGCGTTATATGGATTCGCCACATCCTGGTGATGCACCATGTGCGCGCCGCCCTGAAAGAGAATGTCGAGGAAGTACCGCTGTGATTTCCCAAAGCGATCTGCTAACGTCTGCACTTCCGCATAGATTTTTGCGAAGACCTTCCCAACGGCCTCGTCCTGCTCTGCCTGCTTCTCGATGCATTCTTCCTTCTTCTCCTTTCTTTGGTTGGCTGTAAGGGGTGCACGCGGCGTAGTTGTATTGCGCGCGGGGGGCTGGCTGGCGATTTTGATAGTGGTGTAAGCGCTCGGCATTGTTGGAGTATGAAAAGAACGTGTGAATTACACAACAGGACTTCCAAGTCACATGCAAATTCCATATATTCGAGTAATAGTACATACGAGGTGATATGTAAGTATAAAGAAATGCAAGATATCAAACAGGGCAGTCCGCGCCCATCGCAGCAATCAGGCCTTCCAAAAACTCCTCCTGGATTCCCAACTGCGCAACATCTGCGTAATACATGACCGGCGAGGTCTTGCGCACGATGACGGCAAGAGCGCCTTGGTGCTCCGTGAGCTGGTTCGCGCGCAGGAAATCTCGAGTGTGGACTCCGAGCTCGCGTTGCGGCACAACGAAGGCCTGGGACAACAGCGGCGACCTGATGGGTGATGTGACGGGTGAGCGAGCAGGGTTTCGTGATGGTGTTCCTGGCGCGCTAGGCGTGGGCCATGTCCTGGACTGTGCGAGGGGTGTCATGGTGGGAGCCGATGCTCGCGGAGTCGTAGGCGCCGGAATCGATGTCAATGCTGTAAGTAGAGTGCGGCAGAATCAGAAAAGCCATATTTCAGATGACGCACCTGTAACCTGGTCCTGTAAAAGGATGATATGCGTGCGAAGAGATGCCTCGGTGGCCGCACGCTCTTCATCCCTCTGCCTCAGCATAAAGCTCTCCTCGTGGCATGCCTCGTTCTCGGACCGCAGCACAACAACCTCGGCCTCGAGATTCTCGCGTATTTCCTGCAGGCCATCAACGAGGCTGTCCATCCGCACACTAGACCACGTAGGTGTTTTGCAAAAGACCTGGTTGCGAGCGTCACGAATTTTGCAAAAGCCCCGGGTAAGCCTTATCTTTCTCCAAAAGGGCTGTATTAGTGTTATCTCTCGCCGCCGCTTGTTACCTGGGCCGTAGGCCCTTCTCAATTAGGTAGGCCCCGGCCAATCAATGCTCTTACGGTCACTACCGGGCACAATTGAATAAATATATCAGTAAATAGATATAATACATAGGTCCGATACGTCCGATAGGCCCGACAAGCCCGCAAAATAGTAAAAAAAATACAGCAAAAAAGCGGTAGCACCGCAGGGCAGCAGGACAGGCAACAACGGTATTCATGGCATCGAAAAGAGGATCGGAGGACACGTTTGCGATGCAGGGACGGCGCGGCCGCGGTACTAAAACAAAGAAACGCGCCGTTAGGAAAAAAAAATGCGCCGCTCGAAAAAGCGGCAAAAGCGTACCTCTTAGATCTCGTTGTACTGCTGGATGTAGGTGGTCTGAATGGCGAGGAGCTCGTCCATTTCGACCCGGCGCCTTTCCTCGGCGCCCTCCTCCTCCTCCTCCTCCTCCTCCTCCTGCTCTTCCACGCGTTCTGCGGCACGCACGCTGCTCTCGCCCGGGTCTGCCGTTTCTGTAAACGGCCAATCCTCCCAGTCCTCGTCAGACGACTGCCCCGACTGCCCGGAATCCCCCGCTTGCGGTCGCGCAATCCTATCCGACAGGCGCCACCAGCAGCGGCGGAAGCGGCACGCCAGCTCCCGCCGCACGGCCGCTTGTTTTGCTGCCAGTGCAATCGCGCCTTGCAGATGCGGGGCGGTGTACTTGATTTGGCCGCGGTAGTGCGTTGACAGCGCACACTCATCCCAACGCGCTGCTTGCCACTCGAGCGTGCGCAGGCACCGCACCATTTCCTCCTGGAGAAGGAGCGTCTCCTCGCGCCAACGCTTCACCCGGGCGTACGCCTTCGACCACTCCACCCGCACACTTGCGTGCATCGCCTCTCCCACCGCGCCTTCCGTGCTTCCTGCACCATACCAAATCCAGGAAACGAGGCGGTTCTTCTCACCCATGCCCGGAACCCCCCGCACCTCGCCATTCTCGTTCACCTGGGCTGCCTCTTTCGGCTTCGCCTTCATCGCCCTCTGTTTCCTCCTCTTCGCCTCCTCCTCATCCTCGGGAAGCCGAAGATCCCCCTTCTCGAGCGCATGCCAGCTGCACTCCCCCGCGACGTGGACAAGCGCCAGGCGCGCCGCGCGCGCCCGCCGATATGTACCGGCCGCGGAGTCGATCTTCTGCTGCTGGCCGTCGACGAGCGATCTTGAACGCGTATTCTGGTGCTGGTGACGGGAGTTGAGCGTTTTGTACGTTTGCAGCCGTTTCTTGACGGTGAGGCCGTGGCGGATTGTCTCCAAGCTTTCGCTACATTGCCCATCACGAAGCCGTGCCTCGGCAAGGGCGAGCCCGGGTACAGAGAGCGGCGGCGCCGCTTGGGACGGTGAAAGGCCAGAAGGAAGGAAGAGCGGGGCACGCTCGGATTCCGCAGGTTCCACCGGATCCTCGCCAATGGCGAGACGTTGCAGCGCTCCAGGGGAGTATAGGCGTTGCATCACCCGCAGCTTTTTGATCTGGCGCGAGATCCGCGTGCGGCGCGTGACGAAATCCGTCAGTTCCTTTGAGGTGAGATGTTTCTTGGCGAGGAGGTCGGCAGCAAGCTGGCGTCTAAGGAAAACGCTAAGCCACGAAACATAGAGGCAAATAATAAATAAAAGCACGCACTGCTGCGCTTCAATCGCCAGCCCAAGCATCAGATACTCGATCATCGTGTCGTCGTCGGCGTCCAGGGAAGCGGAAGTGCTACTCTCGCGTTCTTGCTCCTCGCGCATCAGCTCGAGTTCGACGTCTCGCAGCGTGGGACCTTACGGGAAAAAAAAAAAAAAAAACAGCCCGTTAGCGCAAGAAACACGCTTAAAAAAAAGCCCGCTTACCTGCGTGAGGTAGCTGGTATGGGTTATTCGTAGACGCCCCGACCTCGAAGGCATCAACTGCTTCCTTCCACGCAGAAGCCTCCTCTTCCTGCGCTGCAGGTGAACTCCTCAAGCCCTTCCTCTTGCCGCTTGAGCTCCTTCCTCGCCTTGATCAGCCGTGTCCGAAGCGTCGTACCTGAATAAAGCGTCAAGAAAAAGTAAGTCAGCAGTGCGGTGATCAACGCGAGAGACTTACCCATTCCAACCACCTTGTTCCAATTCCAATAGTGCCAGAAATCGTCCAGGGTGTCCTGGCGCGATCCTGGCCCCATTTCGCGGGTGCTCGCCCCCATCAGCCCGCTCGAGGACCAAATCCTCTCGATTCCCTCCATGTCGGCCTGCGCAGAGCCCAGGGTGTAGAGCAAGGAAAAGAAATCTTGGCAGAATTTGAGGTGGCCCAAGATATGAAGCTTGGGAATGACAAATTTGACAGAAGTAGTGGGCGAGCTGGAATCGAAGAGCGGGTGGAAGCTTCAGGAGACGATCGCGGAGATTTTTGACCCATTGGCACATGATGTCGTAGGAGAGGAGGAAAAACAATAAGTCACGGAGATGGCGCCAGGCGCTGGCGACGACATAGTCCATGTTACCGTACCTGAAAGAAACAACAAGGTTAGTAAAGAATGATCACAAAATGAGGCCGACGTACTTCTCCCCGGCCTGGAGATCCCCAACACCGTTCTTGCAAACGATTTCGTGGCGGCCGCAGGTGATCATACCGCAGCCGGTGACAGCATACCCTTGCGAGTATTTTGTATTGGCATGGTCGAGAGCGGCGAGGCCGGTGCAGGTGCTCATCTATACCCGCGTCAGCCTGGAGCCTATGTCAGGAAACAGGCCCGAGCTCACCTCTTTCTGCTCTCCGAGCGTCTCTACAAACTCCGTGTATGGGCCGGAGCGGGTGAAATACGCCCACCCGTCTTGGATGCTGGGGTCTGCCGACCAGCTGGAAATTTTTTTCCTCTTGAGGCGGAAACACGCGTCGATCGCGAGGAAGATACAATACAGAAATCTATTCCACGTCAGGCTTGATTCCTTAAAACCAAAAAAAAAAAATGCTCGCCTCAGTTCCATTGGCGCTTTCTTCCACCCTTCAGGGAGATTTACTCCAACCTTGGGGCATGCCAGGCAGTCGACAGCAAGCTCCCCCTCGCGCGTTGCTGCTGTGCAGGCGGTCGGGATCGTTGCCCATGCCCCCACGCTTGAGAGCACGAAGATTACGCCATTGGCGTACGACCCGAAGTGCTAGTTGGTACCGATTCTAACCAGCGCATGAGCAAAGTGGGTAAAAAAAGATAAACAGATACCTTGAATGCATTGCTGCCTGTATTGTCGGTTATTTTTGCGAGTGCATTGAAGAAATGGTAAGCCGTCGTTTTTCCTTGAAGGCTGACGGCGTGGAAGAGCTTGAGGGCGATGGTGATGACGGTTTGGGGATTATCGGGCGTCGCGGGGTACCAGCCGTAGGAGAGGAGCTGCTCCCAATGCGGTTGGGAGCCACTGCGTCGACATTGACAGAAGTCGAACCGCAACGGAGTGGAAGCCATTCGGCGCGATGACGACGAATTTCTCCCGCCCCGGGTGGGCATGAGGGCAGCGTCGGTTGTCGGGGTGTCCAAGCTGCACCCGCAAGCCGAGCTGGCGTAGATCTCGGCGGTCGAAGAAGGTGCCGTTCCAAGCCTACAGACACGGGCGAATAAAATCAGTTAGGGAGAAAATAAGACGACACGAAGCTCACCTCGATGCGACAAAGGGGACGGAGTCGATGTTCCTCGAGTATGCATTTGCAGCAAACATCTGTGCGCCGAAGCAGTCGCTGCACCGGTAGCTCGCCGGCTGACCGCAGGAACAGGTTTGTTCCTCGCCCAAGAGCCCCTCGCGAGTGACGAGGACGCGCAAGTACTGGTCGCGATATTTTTCGACCCAATGTCGAAGATTGTTGTCCTAGCATGAGTACATACGTTAGACACAGAGATATAAAGAGATTGAATGAAAACCCGCACCGTAGTCGTGTACCGTTTTCGCTTCCGTGGGGGCCGCATAGTGGCGGGAGGCTCATCATCCACTTGCATATCCTCCCATTCATAATCATCCTCGAAGGCAGGAGGCGGAGGGACCAGGCCGCGTTCGCGCTGAATGGGAACGACCTGGATATCCGCGCGTCTTCCGTCGGCCGTCAGCTTAGCGACACGAATATTGTTTGGAGCGTTGAGGGAGTGGCCCCACGATTGGAGAGAAAAGGTGTTTTTGGCGCGCTTCTTAATCTTGTCGGTGCCATCGTTCGAGCGTTTCATGGAGGGAGACGAAGAAAAAGCTACACGTGGGCGTGCGGTGCACGTGGGCATAAGTGCGCTCTCATTTCGCTGCAAGTATTTTAAATTAAATTTTTAATGGAACACAACTGAATCACCCTCGATGAGATCGGCAGCATACAGATTTCATTGAGTGAACAAGAGAGCCCCAAGTAGAAGTAAGCAATGTGATTTAGAAATAAACGCGCCCTGCTCCAACCCCGCTCTACTCCTTGTCAGATGAATCCGAGATGTAAACGACCGCTGATTCCTCAGCAAGGTCAAACGCCTTGCGCACACCCGTGGTGACCTCGACTTTGCGGAAAGAACCGTCCCTAAGCCTCGACGCGCAGCCACGAAGACCTGGGGTCTGAAACACAAGTACATCAGCCACCCGGTCGTTTAACGCAGATCTAAGCTGAAAACGTGCGAACCTCCAGCATAGGGCCATGGCATAGCAGGACATAATACGTGACAATGGAAAGAAAAAACAGATCAACGGTAACGACGCAGGCTGAGCGTGTGGTTGGGGGCCGACGAGGATGCTGTGTAGTACTTGTAGACACCATCTTGGTTGATCCAGTACGAGTTAAGGACGCGGAGGTGCGCCGCGTGTCTTCGAACGCGCTCATGGCCCAGAACCACCCGCGGTGTTTTTTTTGTGAATGTTGCCGGAGAATTTATCAACCTGAACGAAAGCGTCCTCCCTTTTTTATTGGTTGAGCCATTAAAAATCGAGTTCAGAAGACGAAGGACTTGCCAGTGGGTGTAAATCCCGGGAGCACACCCGCGCGTAACCACATAGAAGTCCTCACGTTTCAGAGCCGCGGGTGTGTTCAAAACCCCTCTTGGGATAGAATGATGGGTCCTCCTCGAGTTTGAGCCGTTCAAACGCGCTGTCGAGCGCGATGTGCATGGCGGTGTGGCGGGAGGAGACAAAGAGAGCCACCGACACAGCCACTTTCCCATGCATGTGTATAACGCGAACTTGAGCGGATACTTGAATTGCAGACACCCTCAGGGAACTGAAGATGTAAAAACCAGCCTAGATGACTTTATACAAGTATAAATGTTTTACTGAGGCATAATCAACTTGATCCAATTTTTTTTCATGAACCTTTCCAACAAGTATTGCACTCGAGTAAAATAAAGGTCTTCTCGCGCAGGTAAGGCCCGGTATCATGTTAGTGAATGTAGTTGAGTATTAGTTGGCTATTTAATCCCGAAAAAAAATGCCTTGGACCTCAAGACGACGCTTGCACGATGGTACCGTCAAAGTTGTGTTTTAATGATCTGGGTTATTGAGAGTCAATGAGAGCAGCGACAGACTTTAAAACGAAGGGAAGGCATCAGGGAATCATATAATTTCACTGGTATAAAATACAGAGTCATACGTTCAGTTTGAATTTTCAACCAAAATCCCGAGTTGGCAGGATTTTCGAGGGCCCATGAGGTCAGACTTCGTTTACAACGTTTTAAACGTGCCCGAGGACGTCGTATGAACTCGAAATATTCGAAAGATCTGGGGTTCTTGGCTGTCTAGTGTCCAAGGTTGTTGGATATGGCGAGAGAGAGTAAGTTGAATACGGGTTGTTCAAGCTACTTGAGTTGGACGAAAGTCCAGAACCAAAAGTTGAGGACTGAATTCCTGTTGTTCTGTGAGTATGTACCTTGGGAAGCTTTCCTTGTATTATAAATGAATCTTGTGTCCGCTGAGTCCATTTGGAAAAGACGAGAGAGGGGTGAGTAGGACGAATTGATCATTTTCTGCTTTAGGGCGCACTGCCACTACACACTCTGATCTGCTCCACAATGTCGTCGTCCAACCTCCAACTGTAGCATCTCCTCGAACATTCTCTCTCGTACCCACTCCTCACCGTGTCCTACCCGCTACGAATCCTATCGCATTCCCAACCCCGGGCCAACACCCTACGGCGAGATGACGGAAAAATGGTTTTATGACCTCACCTGCGCGGTCGATGGGTCTTTCCGACTCAAGCAGAGAAAGCAAGGGTACAAGGCAAAAGAAAAGGAGGCTGAGGTGAGTCAGAATGAGATCTCGTACTTTTCTGATGATTGGCTAACTTTCAGCAGGCGAAATTGTGATCAGAAAAATTGAGCGGCGGATGGATGTCGGCGGACGATGATGATACTAGAGCTCTTCTGTGCGGCTGCCTGCAAATGATTCATTTCTGATGATAATGCTCAGCGTAAACTCGTAAGGCGTGAATTGAGACAATATATTTGGTGCAAAGTAAAAGTACGGGTGGCTAGCTAAGTTCGACGCGCGCGCTTGGCAGGGCGTTCTTCTTCGCTCTCGTCGTCCGTCAAGTCACTGAATTCAGCGGCTTCTCCCGAGCCCCACACTTCCACCCTCGACCTCCCGGTGAAATTCTTCACCTTCACGTCCTTCCAAAGCATAAATTTCTTGAGCGCGGTGGCACAACGTGCCTTGCGCTCGACCTCCCGCCGCTGGATGGCCTCAGCCGTGGCAGACTCGCGCCAAGACCGATCCTGACTGAAAGCCGTTGTCGACCCAGCGGAACAGGCCCCCAGCAGAATACTGGATAAGGGAAAACCGCTCCTCCCCATCCTGGATAGGGGTGTTGGAGTGGGTGACCACGGCGGACGGGATGAGGATGCTGCAGCCTGGAGGGAAGCGGATGATGAGGTCGTAGTCCCAGCACATGAAATGCCCGCCTTGGTCAGCGTCGAAATCGCCGAGGGCACCGATGAGGCACATCCCGTCGGCTTTGTTACCGAAGTCGGCGTGGGGCAGGGAGACGGAGATGGGGCCAAGGTTGGCAGTGACGGTGGTGAAGGGGCTGCGGGCAAAGGTCCGGTGTAAGTGCGAGTTCTGCTGGAGGAGAGTTTGCTTGGTGGTGTGGTAGTCTGCGTAAATCGGATAACATAGCGTCTGAAAGTGCGCTGAAACAGAAATGAGCAGAGGAAGAAACTAAACGAGCCGCGCTCACGGATGGGATAGGTGGCCATGCGGATAACGCTCGGGTCGTTCAGCAGCTCCTTCCATGGCGGCGGCGTTCTGGGCCGACGAGGCCTTGATGTTCCCCACCTTCTCCCTGCCGCCGCCGAAAGCAAAGCCGCGCGCCGCCGTAGGGAACCCCTCTCCCTCGGCGTAGGCCCGGCGGTGGTGGAACGCGCTCGCAGGGAAAGTCATCTTGTCGCGCGCCTCACGCATCGCCTCTGTCGCCGCCTTGAGGACCGAGTCCCAATCTTCGCCAGGCAGAGGCGGGGCGATCAACACCCCGATGATGTGCCCTTTGCGGTCGAGAATGACGTGCGTTCGTCTGAGAGATGGTTGAGAAAAGGGGGAAGAAAATGGCCGCGACGGAGGACTCACTTGCCATTCCAATCGAAGAATTGCAGATGTTTTTTGAGGTATTCGGCGTCAGCGGCGTGGGCGAGCAGCGGGTGCTGGAGGGGCTGAGCTAACCCAGTCCATCGTGGTTTTGTAGCACGAAATTCGCCGGCGGAAAAGATGAGGGCGATGGGTTCGGACTGAGTGGCCTTGTCAAGGACTCGAGGCGTAGGCGCAGGCGGCGTGGTGCTGTTGAGAGATGCCACAGTGTCAGCCTTGCGCTTCTCGCGTGCGCGGTGTCGCTGTTGGTCTTTTTTCTTCTTCTTGCCTGTGAGAGGAGTGGTGCCGACAGGCGCTGTGGGCGGCTGGTGGACGCGAGACGACGCGGATTGCGGGAGCGCATCTTCGATTTCTTCCTCGTCAAGGGTGCAGCCGCTGTCCTCGCGAGCCATTCGGGCGGCGTTCTCGCACAGAAGTGCGGTTTCGAGGTCGAAGCTGACACAGAAGATGGGTGCGCCGAGGTCAAGATTTTCTGGGCGCGTTCACAAGTCAGTAACGTGTAGGACTAACCCTAAGAAAATAGAGAAACAACGCGAAGGGGGATGGAAATACGGTCGCCCTGCTACACCTGCCCTGCTCTAATGCGGGAGTTGGGCAGAGAGCAAGCAGGACGGCCGAAAATATGCCTCGCGTGCCACCCTGCTCTAATGCGGGAGTTGGGTGGCACGCTCAGCAAAAAGAAGAAAAGAGTAAAAGGAGGAAAAAGAAAAGAAATATCAAGTGAGGAGAAAACTTACCGTCGAGGGCCTGCATGTGAGTTGAGTTGGGAGTCGAGAGTCGAGTGAGTGACAAGTGTTGGTCATGTGCTGAGTGACTTAGCGCGTCGTAACGGTCACTTTCGCTATTTCCCTTTCTCTGTGGCTCGCCTCGTTTTGCAAAAAAGCTTGCTACTACGTATTTGTCTCTCTCATGGCGCGCGGCAACAAGGGCTTCTTCTTCGGAGCCCCTCTTCTGCTTTTGCAAAAACACCTCCCGAGATACTTGGCCTCGGAGAAGAAAGAGGATTTCTGGCAGACCTTCTGGCCTGAGTGGGACGGCGCTTACCCGGAACTTGACACCGATGAGCTGCGGCAGGAGCTTAAGGAGGCGGAGGACAATTTCAAAAAGGCGGTGGCGCGCGTCAGGGAAAAGAACAAAACCGCCGCCAAGGGAAAGGCCCGCTGCAATGCCAAGCTCACGAAGCATCCGACGCCCGGTGAGCGGATGAACGAGCTACGTGCTCGCGGGTCAGATCATGCGGTGAGCAATTTCGCACTGGGTTCATTATTACATAGCTAACAAATCTCTCACAGAAAGTCAGGCGGTGGTTCTCGAACGCGAAAACCAAAGACAAGAAGCGCAAGGTCGAGCCATTCCGCGTGTGGCTCGGGCGTCTGGCAAAGCTCCACGGTAATCCCCGGCGCACCCAGATGCCGTGGGTGTTGTGGCAGCACGAGAAACACGGTGCAGCGCTGCGGGCCCTTTACCAGCAGAAATACAAGGTGGACGCCGACGAGGAGGAGCAGGAGGAGGGAGCGCAGGTAGACGACGGGGAGGAGGGCGAGGGTGAGGGCGAGAGCGGTGGCGAGAAGGGCGAGGGCAGCGGCGAGGGCGAGAAGGGCGAGGGCGAGAAGGGCGAGGGCGAGAAGGACAGCGGCACCGGTGACGGCGAGGACGAGAAGAGCGAGGGTGAGGAAGATGATGAAGAGGAGGGGGGAGGCTCGTCGGCAGGTCGATCGGCGACGCTGGTCCGCAAGTTTTTGCTCGCCAAGGACTACCTCGCCAGTCTCAGCGAGGAGGACCGGGCTGAGGTGGAAAAGCTGAGGGAGGATGCTTACCAGGAGAGGTTCGCGGCGTACAAGCGAACGGAGCAGGGCGACGTTGCCTGCGGCCCCGTGGAACTGGCCGGGTGAGCAGTTTCTCAGAACTTTTCTTTGAGCACGGCTGACTGACCTTCCGTTTGCAGGCGCCGAGCCAACGCCGAAACCATCGCCGAGAGAACGCTCGAGGCGATATGCGGCCAAATGCAGTGCAAGGGGTTAATTGTGCTCGGGGAGATCGTGGAAGGCGTCGATGGAGAGGAGGACGAGATTTTTATGTCCATGTGAGCCCGCGTTTCCCTATGAGTTCAACATTTCCTTACCAGTGTCCCTTCCGTTTCCTCTAGGGTGACACGGGGCAGAGCTGCCGAAACACGCTGGCATCGACTTTGTGAAGTGGGCCCCGGTGCGCTCGAAGGCTGTGATGCAAGTGTTCGCCGATTTCCTGGTCGCCTGCAAGAAGGACGAAATGGGTGAGTGCTTCGTTTATGCCGTTGACCCGGGGCGTAACGCGCTGATGCTGGCTGCAGGTGTTCCCGGCGGTGCTACGGAGCAGGATCCTCCGAACGCGAGCATTCCTGCTCTCTGCTCGCAGTGCCTGGGGTCGCTGGTGCCCATGCCGGCGAGTGATGAGGCGGCGCAAAAGACGGAAGCCGCGCAGGATAAAGCGCCGACGAAAGGGGGGAAGAAGAAGGGAAAAAAGCAGGATAAGAGCGGGGGGAAGAACAAGAGGGGGAGGAAGAACAGAGGAAAGGGGAGTGCGAGGAGGGTGATCGATTCGGAGGAAGAGGACGCGGAAGAATCGGGGTCAGGGGAGGATGATGACGAAGGCGACTGGGGCGGCAGATCCGAGGCCGGGCACGACGAGGAAGACGATGTGGATGAGCTGCTAAGCAGCAGTCGCGCGACGCCGGAGCCGAGCAAGAACGATGACCCCGAGCCCGAAGACGACGAGCCCGAAGACGACGAGCCCGAAGCCGACGAGCGCCCCGTCTTGCCTTTCAACGCTCAACCCAGCAAAAAATACCAGCAAATCGTTGCTTTGGGTCGGGCGGGTCGCGCTACAATCGCGGCAGAGCTCGCGCGCCGTGAACGAGGAGACGGACGGCGACGATGCGCCCGACCGGCAACCCGTCCGTCCCAAGCCCAAACCGACCTACCGCGGTGCTACCAACGGCCCGCTCGACCCCAAAGACGGCCCCCGCCAACGAGCAGCCCGCCACGAACGAACAGCCCGCCACGAACGAGCAGCCCGCCGCAAACGAGCAGCCCGCCATCGAGCACCCATCATCAATGAGCAAACCCGCCGCCGAGCACCCTGACGACAACGAGCGGCCCGCCGCGACGACGCCCATGGACTTCGACGCGCCGCCCAGATCGCCCGCCGGTGACACCGCCCGCGCCCCATCCCCCATCCTCGCTTCCTCCCCTTCTGCACTACGCACCTCTTGCCCCCCGAAGTACCAGGCGGTATTGGAGCTCTTCGACACAGCTGTGGAGGGAGGATTGTGGAGGCCAGCGGTAAGCGCCTGGCTGACGCTGGAACACGCTGCTGGCTTCCCCATCTCGGGGAAGGCTTTGCCTGCTGGCGGGCGTCCAGGAGCTGTTTCCTGGTGGGTGCAGCGTGGACGTGGCACTACCCGGATCCCCGCGGGCCTCGACAGCGAAGACGAGCGCGAGGATTTCTACGACGCTGTGGTTTCGTGGTGGTTGGGGGTGAATCCGGCGTGGAGGAAGGAGGGCGTCAAGAACGCGGACGAATTCGAGGCGCGTGGGCTCATACAGCGCAGCGGGGGCGATCTCGAAGGCCTCCCCCTGGGGTTGAATGGGCTAACGAGCGTTCTCGCCTGCCTCGCGTGGTGGTACCGCGTGGCCGAGATTTCGGAAGGTGGGCCGAGGTGGAGGAAAATGGTGGAAGATGTTATTTGGGGTGCTCACTGAGAAACAACGAGCTTTCGTGCACAAGCGGGCAGCTCCGGATGGTCTGGAAAACCCCGCGTCCAAGCGTGCCCGCACAGAATAGGCGTATCGTAATTTTTTTCTGTCATTTGATGCCGCGGGGAATATATTTCTTGGCCCGCTTCCCAAAACGGCAGTGCCCCGAGACCCACCGAGAGTTCCGATGATATCAGACCGTTTTAGGATGTCCGATGCGGTCGGGAATATTAAAGCCCGGTATCTGGGCCGGTAGGTGCCCCAGAGCCGCTATCTACAGCCATATATGGACCTCCGGTGGCTGTACGCTCACTACCCGGGGCTTTTGCAAAATGCCCGACAGTCCTAAGCCTGGTGTTTTGCAAAAGTCTTACCATACCAGCTGATCCGCATGCGCTCCTTCTCGAGGTCCCAGATACGCTCGTTCGCATCCAGCGTCATGATTGTGGCCTCATCAAGAATGGGGGTCAGGACCGTACTCCTGCGACAATGCTGATGGCGGCATGTCGTCCTCGGGTTCCTCGATCGGCGGGAGTGCAGTGGGGAGCGGTGGGAGCGATTGATAGGGGCGTCCGGGGAAGAAATAGGTTGTATCGCTGGTGGGGAAGGGGAGGAGCGCAGTCGGGGGAGTTGGCGTGCGGACGTCGCCCTTCTGCTTCAAAGGCCACCCCTCGTTCTTCCCAGCGAGCGTCCAGCGAACAGCGGTAGGCACCCCCACATACTCGATGAATGTCTGGGCGATGTGGGCAACCGCAAGGTGGCTGCCGGGGTGTTCTTTGAGAAAGACAGGAGGAAGGTAGCCGATAGCCTTGAAGTATTCCAGCAAGGCTGGCGTGCCGGGAACGCAGGTGCCGTTTGCGTGAAGAATTATGGTCGTGCCGCCGAACGTACGATCCCACATTGTAACCTGGAAGAAAAAAACCCCCTGTTAGATGGAGCACGATAAGGGAACAATAAAGATGACTGAGACGCACTAAGTCCCAGATGAGCGTCTTAACCTCTTGCTCAAAATACCGGCGGGCATCGCTACCCGCATCGCCAGGTGGGAGCGAGTTGCGGAGCTCTCGCTGCTCGGGGAAAAACCGCTGGCTGGGGACCTTGTGTCCTGCAGCATCGGCGCTTGCGCCCGCCGCAAGCCAGGCGAGGTCAGCAGCCCTGAACCTGTGCTGGAAGGTCACAAAAACACCCGGTTCTTTCGTGAGGACACCCAAACGACGGCGCAAGTCATACAGGCCAAGGGGATTGAATTTGAGATTCGCCCATGCGAGCGGTTGCAGGCGGGGGTACTCGCGATTGCTGTTGAGAGGCAGAGGGATGGTGACACCAGGTAGCCCCCAGTCGTGGGGGACGTAGATGGGTGGGGGATCACGATTAGCAGCTGACATTGGCAGTCGGAAACAAGAGTGGTCGCGCACCAAGATGTTTTTCCCATCGCGTAGATGCGGTCTCAATTTAGTAATTGTGCCCCTATTCAAACATTCTTTGGGTTTCCTGCCCGCTCAAAGACGCGTCTGACGCGTCAAATCTGTTGGAAAATGTGATTTTGACTGTAAGCTACAGATCCATAAGGTTGTTACGGTTCAAACATTTTTTTTAGCTATCATATGCACTAAATGGCGGAAATTCAGTTTCCCTGTAAGATCAACATTTGGGCCTGAACAGTACTTCGTTGAGCCTTACCATAGAGTATGGGACATATATAGGATGCTTTATTCCGGGTTTTGAGTCAATTGACTGAGTCCTTTCACAGTTTAGCGCCATACAAGCTCCAGATAGGACTGGCTATATCTTGTGGAATTGTCGACCTGTGGTGTTCCGCATCTGGATTTCAGCTCTAATAGTTTGTACATATCTCATACTAAAATTCCAGAATGCGGTGATAACTTTGAAATTTCATCCAGATTTCGGGCATTTTGCACTTTCCGAGGGCTACGAAAGGCACCGTAAAGTATCGAGGCCTCAGAGATGTGGTAATGAGTTGTATGCACCCAAAAATTGAGTTAGAACTGGGGTCTTTGGCCTATGGGAGGGCAGCTGCATGAAAGAACCCGAAAATGAGGTCGAATTACACTAGGTTTTACAGTTGAAACACAGAATTCAGGTTGTTCAACTTACCTTGACCTTCATATCTCATTCTACCATACGCCAACTACCCTGACTTTTCTCAAATACTGTTTTTATACACTTTCAGTCTCGCTGATGATTTTACAGGATTTTCTCCGTAGATTGAGGGGATGCTGGATAGCGAATACTGCTTTGGAGTTGATTTTTGGCAGCAGATCAGCGAGATCGGTAATATCATATTCTGTGCGGAATCATTTCTTATAATTCTGCGATATCATATAGACACAAGATAGAAGAGCCTTATCGCACCCAAGATTCAGAACAAATACCTTGCCTGCTCTTGAAAATTAGAGAAAACCGCTTTGTCCGCAGTTACCGGACGTTGATCTGGGCGGTCCGAGTGCCCCGAGCCAATGAGATCTTGCTGACAACTCTAGGTGCCTGCTGCTTAATTTAGGCGCCGAGCTTCGAGAAGGCGCAAAACATTCATTATATGCTATCAATCATCTCTATCCATTGTAACGAGCCGTTCCATGAATGTCACAACCAAATCTTCGATGTCCTCCGTTTCTCTGACCACCCCTTCATATTCCTCGTCTGAGTCATCCACATCCATCTGTGGCGGCGCCATAAGTATCTGAGGCTCCTCATACTCAACGATTTCCCGCATGATTCCCCAACTCCTCTGCGGCCCAGGCAGGCAGGCTCTCGGCCTCGTTGAGAAGAGGATCTCGGCCCTCCCGCGTTCCGGGAAAAAGAGTCCCTGAGAACCCGGATAGACGACTGGTCTTGGCTAATTGATTAGCAATCGACGCGTGAATTCGGGAGCGGTGCAGCCACTGCTGGTGGAGTTCATGGGCGAGGTGTGGCGTTACAATGTGAGTACGGATAGCACGGAGGTAGTCGACGTGATCATCTGCCATAAATGTAATAACGCGCCGTATTTCGATGTTGAGGCGGTATATCTCCTCCTTCGCACGCAGGGTGCCGAAGTAGAGGACCATCGCCTCTCGATCGGCGGGGTTTGCCCATGGGAGCTTGCGGATGTCGGTCGTTGTGTCGCGGAGGAGATCGAAGTCTGCGAGCGCCACAGTGTCGATGACAGCAGCCCACGTAAGACGATTCCACGGAGGATTGAGTTGGGCGGCAGCGGAGTTGTATTTCTCGAGCGCTGTTCGGATAGCCTCGGCACGGGTGCGTAGTGCTTTGCTGATTTTCTCACGCATCTTGTAAGCTTCAATTGCTGGGAGTAAGTAGCGTGGCAGGAGTAGACAGGAATAAATTAAATGCGGTGCACCAAGACCACTCATACCCAGCTTTGTGAGTTCAAATAGCCGTTTGACAACGAGGCTTTCGAGCTTGTCCAGGCACCGGCGATATTTACGTTCGCTGATGAGCAGGAGCGCGTCGGTGTACTCCTTGGACTCGGGGGGCCAGCGGTCCATGATACCATGCTCCTCCTCGAAGAGGGAGACCTCCTGTTCGACCCCAAGATGCCGTGAGTGGCTGGAACGATAGCGGCGCGTGCATGCGGTAATCTCGGGCTTCTGCCAAGAGTTGTTGACGATGTAGTAATCCATACGCTGGTACTCTTGCTGGGCTCGGCGAGATTCGAGTCTGGCAAGTGCGTAAGTAACGGGGATCAAAGAAAAGGACTTGATGTTACGCGCGGCGGCTTCAAGCTTTTGCAGCAGATCCATATACTCCACCGTTTGGGCAACCTCCGGTGGCTCCACCTTCTTGCTCTCAAAATAGGTGCGCTCGTCCCGAAAGAACTGTTCGTAGTCTGCAGCTGTCGTTCCAAGTCGCCGCTCCAGCTCCTTGAGTTGCTGGGTGTTCGTGTCAATCTTCTCAAGGGCTTGGCGGTAGTTAGCGAAGATAAATTTGCCTACAGATCATGTCAGAACGGAATTGACAGGAAAGATTATTTAAAACCAGAGTTCGCGTGCTTATCTTGATCATGGAAGTCAAAATGTTCGTCAATTTGCTGCTTCCGATGAAAGGCGGAAGCCAAGCGAGTGACAGAAGCGAGGTTATTTGACCTCGCAAAAGTCCGCTCGCACTCCTCGAAATCTTCGAGTCCTACGCCTTGGGTGTACAGCGGATGCCAGCCGAGTTGACATTCGCGGTTGTGGGCATGGCCGTGGAAGGCCGGAACGACGCCTCGCAGACGGAGGGCCATGACCCGGCGCCAAGGGAACTTCGTAAAAGTGTTTTGAAGAAAGCACACATGATGTCGTACCCGAGACCGATGTCGGAGCCGAACTCATCAAGCAGGTGTCGGACAATTGCTAATGGATATTTCATCCTAATGAGCGAAGGTGAGCATGGGAATTGATAACAAGGAAGAATACGCGACGAACAATTCGCCACTGCGGATCATGTCGCACATGGCAAGGACATGTCCGTGGCGACAGACAGACAGAAAAATACCCGCCACAGCAAAAAGTTGGAACATCTTCTTGCAAGCTTCCGGAGCAGCGGCGCGCCAGCGCTCAACACATGCATTGATGCATTTCTCGAGCTCGGCAACCTCGGTGGCCTCCAACTCGTTAACATTGAGCCAGGCAACGTCGTCGTCACCATCTGAGTCGGAATCAGCTGCAGTTGATGGATCGGCGGGTGTGTCGGTTGGAGTAGGCACAGGTGCGGCAGTGGCAGGGACTTTCTTTTTTTTCTCTGCGGAGTTTATTAATGAATATATTGTAAGTGAAACAATTCATTTAGACGCACCTTTGCCTGCGCATTCGCAACTTCATCTTTCAACTCGTCTACCTCTTCGGGGCTAATCCACCTTGGAGACGTTGATGTGCAATGATCAGTACGTGGTTTCCCCGAGAGCAAGGCCGCATCGACGTGCTTGAGAGAATTATTTCCATCCATGGCGCCGAGATACTTAGGTTTGAGAGGGGGCTCGTGGATAGTAGTGTAGAAACACGGTGCGCATACATTCTTGAGGTACCAATTATCAGTGCGCCCGAGCGCGACAGCAACCCGGTTGTCGACCCCCGCGCATGATGGCAAGATACGCGTCGTAGGCGATCGTGATCTGCTCGCTGAGATATTCCTTGCGAGGAATCTGTTGAAGATTAGATGGATAAGGAATGGCAAGATTGCGCTGACCCTGTGCAGATGATTCAAGGTCTTGGCAATGGTGTTGATACTGAACCGAGGGCAGACACGGTGCTCTTGGCGGTAGACTTCGAAGAGGTGGAGGGGAAAGGCGAGTACAGGTTGCTCTGGAGATGTACCAAGGTACCCATGCAGCAGAAGCGCAGCATTTGCGCGCTGTACGTCGGGTGGATGCGAAAAATATTTAAAGCCGTGTTCTACACAATGTATTAATAATTGGTAAGGTCCCAATGAATAAAGAACACACCTGAAAATGAAAGGACCGCCAACGGCCAGGCTGCAGTTTCATCGAGGATTGCGGGGCCTTCATATTTGAACTTCAGGTACGCATCAACGAGTTGGGGCATTTGCGCCGCCCACTTGTTGTTCACCTCTTGAATGCGAGCCGTGCGTAAGCGAGGATCGCCGCGCCTGCAGATACTACAAGTGAATAGATAATTAAATTTGGATGTGGAAGCAGACGCACCCAGGTTTCATACCCGCAATCATTTCCTGGAAAATGGCCTCGCCGCCTGCGTGGCTTTGTAAAATAGCTTCCTCCCCTGGTGGTAGAGGAAGAAACCCATCAGCCATGTCGTCCCAATTTTCGTCGTCGTCGAATCCCGAGGGGAAATACGGGGAGGCGTCCATGTCTACATCCAGGACTTCTTGCCGTTGCTCGAAGTTTAACGCTGGAATGTGATAAGTTACAAAATTGTAATTATGTGGGGGAACACTCACTCGCCAGCTGTGTCTGAAATTTCTCTTGCGCTGCCTTGATTTGCTTACCGGTCTTATTCAGAGGGACCTTTTTGACTTGTGACGGACGCGCTCGGCCATAGGCGATAGTGACGCCGTTGGAAAGGCCAGTAGCCTTAGGCATAGCTGAAAGGCAATTAAGACCGGGACGCAGCGAGGTAATGAGGCACCCACTGTTTGTATAATAGAGCTGTTTTTCCGGTGCAGATAATCACTTAGGGGTTTTCAACCCATTTGGGGAAGGGGCGAGGCTCACGAGGTCGTGTACTGCATGTGGAATCATTCGCGTATAGCCGAGTGGTTGATTGGGAGCGAGCGACTTGGGATTTGGGTGCAGGAGCACGAAATGAGAGGAGCATGACAGCGGTGCAAAGCGGGAGTCGAGCAGGCGGAAATTGGGCACAAGGGCGGCGGGGACAATGAAGCCAGGTCAATTCCAAGAAAACTAACCGACAGGAAGAATAGCCGACGGGTTGCCAAGACCCGGTGTGGAAGGGCAGAAGTCCCGGCTGGTAGGTTCTTGTTTTGGGTTGGTGATCCGGGTAGGGCTCGAGCGAACGATGGGGAGTGATAATGGAATTCGGTCCCGGGCCGTAGAGTGCGAAAGTGGCGGAAAATCAGAGTAAGAATGTGGACAAAATGCCGTGTGAAGACAGCGGCGTCGTATGGTGCGATTCGTGGGGTTTGGGTGGCTAGACTGCCCACTGGCGACTTTCCGAGAGGAGGGGTCGAGGAGCTCGGTGCTGCCTCTGGGCGATTACCCTACACTGGCCGCGCACGTCGTGGTTTGTGGTCAAAATGTGATGATCTGGCATTATTTACAGTACAAACAAATAATGTAATGTAAAATAGGGGCATACTATTGTAAAGTTGAAACCAACGTGCGGATGGATTTCCACACGTCGGCCAAACGACCCCTCCACACCGGCAATCATGAACAACGGCGGGGCTTAAAGACGGGCGCACCAGCGCGCCATCAACCTGCAGCACGAGGGCCCATGCACACGGATGGGCTGCTACAGGGTGGCGGGGACAATGGAGTCGAGCCAGGTCAATTCCAAGCTGCCAAGACCCAGGAATGATGAACAACGGCGAGTGGGCTTGAAGAAGTGCGCACCGGCGCGCCATCAATATGCAGCACGAGAGCGCACGCTGTGCAGCACAAGGGCGCGCGTACATGGATGGGTCGTTCCACACTAGAAGTAGAAGCAGTGTCACGAGGAACGGGTTGATCGGCACCCTCTGTGAGTCGGGTTGATGGGCGGGATGGCGGGTTGATGGCAGCGACCCGACGAGTCGGCATTTGGTTGTAGTTACACCGGGGAGAGGCGGATTGATGCGGGACGGGATCGCGTGATGCGCGAGTGATGGGCGTGATGTGCAGGCAACAGCACTGGACATTGCCGTGGACCCTGCTCACAACCAAGTACTCTGGGCAGCAATTATCGACGGGTGCTACTGGCAGGTAAGCATTCAGCTAGTTTCCCTACCGGTGAGCCGCTATCTCCCCTTGAAACACGGCATCTGATCGGTCACTATGTAAGGGCAGGTCAGGTGGCTCGGCGACACTTCATTGTCTGGACAAAGACCAGCAGCCGATCTCTTTGGCAACCACCACCACGTGCACCACTGATTGACGCCACAAAAACTTTTCGAGGCAGCATCGGGGCACGTAGCGGCCTGGCTTTTTAGTTACCTACCTATACACACACCATGAACAACATGGGACGAACCCCGGGGACTGCCCGGGCAAAAGGCGCCGCGACGGCGTCGCTGGCGAATGCAACATCGACCTCGACACAGAAGACAGGTACCCGTACCACAAGGAGCGCAGAGAGATCGGGAGCATCGCAGCTGGACAAGACTAGGGAAGAATTATATAGCGAGAGCGACATCGACTGGAGCACCACCACGGCGGCTGATCTAAAAAGACACCTGTATGCTAAAGGCTTTATACACGACGAGGCAGCATCTATGAATGGTCTATCTGGTCTGGCTCTTGTTCTACTACAGATAGCGGCGGACACGGGTTCGGTGGTGACGGCAGACGCGTGCAGGGTGGTAGCGGTGCTGCTGGAGATGCGCGTCGGGAACGAGACAATCAATGAGGTCACCGCGAATGTGAAGACACTGCTGGGTATGGTGGAGCGGCTTGCTCCCGATCCACACGAGCTGGAGAACGGGGGGGAGAAGGCATTGGTGGCGGATGTGAATTCTGCGGCAGAGATGCTAACACACACGGTGGAACAGCAATGCCAAGATATGTGGAGGTTGACAGAGCGGCTGGAGGCGGAGGTGACGCAAGTGGTGAGGAGAGTGGAAGATGTTGTGGGGGAAGTCGGGGAGGCGAGAGGACATGCGTCGGAGGAGGTGGTTGCGGCGGGACCTCCGTGCGATGGGGTGGCGGAGGCAAGGTCATACGCGGGGGTGACAGTGAGTGGCCTGCAGGTGGAAGCGCTGATTGATGTGCTCAGAACCTGTATAAGAAACACACAAATAACCCCACTTGACTCGAGAGTGGCACAGAAACAGTCCAGAGACTGTTCCAACAACCAACAAACAAATCAAACGGCAATATATGCACGTTTCCAAAGATCCCGACGAGTTACAGCCCCTAGTACAGGGCCTTGTAAAGGTTGTAGGGAGAGGTTTCGTATCTCAAAGAGATAATAGAGCAAACTGTGTAGAACGTGTTTCTAGACAGTAGAAACACTGTTTCCAAACAAGATAGATTTATAGCTTCGCAGCGTGTGTGTGTGTGTGTGTCCAAGCGACAGAGAAACAAGTTTAAAGTAGTCCCGTAGACTCAAGTAAGGCCCCTAGTTTATAGGCCAAGAACATTTACAGAGCTTTCCCTAAAGAGGTACTTTCTGAGCACGCCAGCAGTCACGTTTCCAAAGTTTTCCCTTGACGGTACTTTCTGAAACCCGCTCCGCAAACAACAACAATAATGTTTCTTTCAACAGAGTCCCAGGTCCAACAGATTCTCAGAGTTCAGACAGTTTCCAGGCAAAGCCCAAGTGCGTTTCCAGAATAATATATGATTCAGAAACAATTAAGATTTCGACTAATAGTGCTACTCTATAAGAGTGCGTTCGTCGAGGATCCCAGATCAACCCAATGCGCAAGCGTATAGCCTACTAGTTCGGGGGAAGATGCTGTGTCCATCGTAGAAACACCCTCGGATACTTATACAACCGCCAAGACACTGTTACAAAGCCCAAAACACAATCCCAATAAGTCAAAAGTCCGTTTATCCGTCTCTTTAACCGTGTTTCCGTCAGTTGTTCTTCCGAGCGTCGCCTCCCATTGGTTCCCAACTGCGAGCACGCCATGTTCCCTTGCCAATTACGAGGCAGGAACCCGTCAGCAGCACCCCTGTATTATTCAGAGGGTGTGTCGATCACCGATAGATCGGCACTGCATCTCGTTCGACCTGTTTCTGCTTCAACTCAAGTTTCCCCTTGTTTCCAAGTACGGAACTTGATAGTACTCCTTTGTAGGTCTCGGTAGATACCCGTTTCTCTAGGGTTTCCCAGAAAGGGTTCTTGAGAAAGAACCGTAGAACGCCTTTAGAGTTGTGATCCGGATCCACAGAATAGCCGACCACCTGTTTCGGTGTATCCGCATCCGATGGAAACCGGCAACTCTGGCAACTGAAACACTCATGACCTAACGCGTCTCCCCTAGTGTCTCAACACAACACAACACATTGCCAACTCCCGTTCCTTTGACCCGTTTCCGTTGTTTAAGTGAATGTTGGAAACAAGTCAAAAGAAGTCCCTTGACTTATTATCTGGCTGCACGTTTCCCTTACAGTTTTCAGGGCGAGACTAGCCAATGGACGTTCTAATTCCTTAGAACGTCCACCCGTTTCTCTGTGGTTCGCCCAACAGCTACCAGGAACCAGTACTGTTGCATAGAAACAACAGTTTCAGCAATGAGCATGATCAGAAACACGCAAAATTACGTGTATCTAACCATGGCCCAATTACTGGCTTATCAGCGCAACGTCAGGCGGCAGCGGTGGTGGCAAGTGCACGAGCTAAGGAAAACCAGATACTGATTACCAGGTCCCCGCTCGTCAACACAAACGACCTCGCAAACCTATCGGAGAGACTGCTAGTTGTCAAGGCAAATCTGGCGCTGGAAGAAGCGAAGAAAACAGATGATACGGCGCCAGAAGGATGCGTGTTCGTGGGCGCACAGAAGACATGCAGTGGAGCCATAGTGTTCTACATGAGCTCTGCCTTGGCTGCGGGATGGCTGCGTGTGCCGCAGAGGATGAAGGTGTTCCTAGCGGGCATGGGAGGTACGTCAATTTTTAAGCCGAGATCTTTTTCGCTGGTGGTGGAGTTTGTACCGGTGTCCTTCGACCCGGAGCTGAGCCGCGCGCTCAACACTATCGAGGATGCAAGTGGATTGGGGAGGAACCAGTTGACGCAGGCGCGCTTTATCAAGCCCATTGCACGGTGACAGCCGGGGCAGGCATCTGCGCATGCGATATTCGGGTTTGCGAGCGCGGAGGCGGCAAATCACGTGATACGCCACTCGCTATTCGTGGACGGGAAGAGGGTCCACGCACGCAAGCTACTGGCGGAACCTATACGGTGCCTGAAGTGTCAGAAGATCAGTGTCGATCACATAGCGGCGACATGCGCGCTTGGGCATGATATGTGCGCGAGGTGTGGGGAGCAGCATTGTACCGATATGTGCCGAGCCGATGACAAGAGCAGGGCTTGCTCAAACTGTAAAGCAGAGAGGCGGCAGCATTGGGGGCACGGTGCAGCGGACCACAACTGCCCGGTCTTCAAAGACAAGCTACAGTTCGCGCTAGAACGGAACCCGGAGGCGAGGTATAGGTACTTCCCGACGAATGATCCCATGACCTGGGAGCATACGGATGCGCCAGCGGGGGACCTGAACAACCAGGTGGCAACGTGGCAGAACAGAAACAGCTGGGCAGGCGGCTATGCCATGTCCAGTGGACGCATGGTTGCTACGGGCGGTAATAGCGTGCCCAGGGGATTGCCAGGGCAGACGGCGGCGGCGGTACGCGAGCGGATGGGGCCCGGACCATTTGGTGCCGGTGTGAATCGACCCAACATGCGCCAGACAAACGGCTTGACAAGGTGGTAAGGTCAGGGTCATTCAGTATGGCGGTGCCCGACCAGAGCCAAGGGAGGGGGGAGAGCAGCCCGACGGGAGAGCAGGGAAACGTCACGGAGAGGAGGGAAGTCGAGAAGACGGTGCACAACACGGACGCGGATGAGGTAGACGAAGAGGAGGCCGGCTTTCGGGCGACCGAGGCACGGATAGCAAAGCAAAGGGCGGAGAGGGCGAGAAGGGAGGAAGAGCGCAAACGGAGAGGGGATATGACTAACATCGTATTCTCGGACGATGAGCAGCGTGGGCCCGGGACGGGCACAATGGTGTGGGGGTTGCCCCCGCTACAAGACGACAATGATTTACCGGCGACCATCGAGGTCCTGTCCACAGCCCGGGGGAGCCCGTGGACGAACATCAATGATGCAGAGACCATTGAGCCCCACGCCGGCGGGTGTGCGACGCCTGCGCATCTGGCAGCAGAACATGAACCGATCGCTCATTGCACAGTCGGACTTTTTGAAGTCGCTCAACCCGAACAGATATGACATTGCACTTATACAGGAACCTTACTACGATTTTAACCACAGGTCACGAACTAACTTATGCTTCACCTCGGTATACCCCACACGACATGGCAACGACCCGGGGCGCTCGCGCTCCCTGATTTTGGTCAACACACAGCTCCCGTCAGCTTCCTGGTCACAGATCCCAATCGACTCGCGGAGCGCTTTTGGGGTCATCTGGATGATCAATGTCTACAACGACTGCGACCACAACGAGGCACTGGACGTCATGCTGGTATTTCTGCGCAACCCCGCTAACGTTTCGAGGCCGGGCCGGCCCATCCAATACATCTGGGGAGGGGACTTCAATCGACATCATCCTATATGGGATGAGATGTGTAACCATCACTTATTCACTAACCGCAGTGCAGAGCTGGTACAGCCATTGCTAGACTTGATAGCTCGATTTGGCATGAGGATGGTGCTGCCACCGGGGATACCAACTTTGCACGCGAGCATCTCAGGGAACTACACAAGAGTGGACAACGTGTTCTGCACGGCACCCCTCCTTTGTTCGTTCATCTCATGCGACACGGCACCGGGGCTGCGCCCAGCGAATGCGGACCACTTCCCTGTGGTATACGAACTGGATGTCGAGCCAGCCAGGGTCACCCACACACCACGGCCCATGTGGAGGAAAACGGACTGGGAGGAGTTCCGCGGCTCTCTGGCAGAGAAGCTGATGCGTGTACCAGTGCTGGGGGTATTGGATACAAAGGAGTGGGTGGATGCGGTGCTGCAGGAGTTGGATTGGTCTGTCTGGGAGTGCATCGACGACCTGGTTCCTATGTCGGGACCATCACCATATGTGAAGAGGTGGTGGTCAGAGAAGCTGACGCAATTGCAGAAGGGGTTGCAGAAGGCGGAGCGGAAGGCATACCGACAACCGGTTTGTGCCCGAGCACCCGGACCATGAGGAGGCGAGGGTGGCGAAATGCGTATACCATGAGGCTCTAAAGCGGACGAAGGACAAGCATTGGGACAAGTGGCTCGAGGGGCTAGACGCGGAAACGGTGTGGAGCGCGGGCCGCCTCATGATGGGGCCGTCGACTGATGGTGGGCGTACTCGGATTCCAGTACTACGGAGGGGGGGACCAGGAGTCGGAGACAATGGGGAGGTGTTGTCGAATGCGGAGAAGAGTGCCCTGCTATACAAGGAATTCTTCCCGCCAAAGATGACAGTGTCGATGGTGCCGCCGGACCCGGTGTACCCAGTACCGGCGTACGAGTGGGAGCCCATCCCCGATATCTTACTGCGCCGTGCCATTGCGCGCATGAAGCCGTACAAGGCTACTCGTACCGGATCGTTCGCAAATTGTGTGTTTAAGTTCAATGCTGACTTATTTGTGCCCTACCTAGGACCAATCTACCACGCACTCGACGAGCTTGAATACTACCCGGCGGGGTGGAATCACATTGACAGTATAGTCTTGCGGAAGCCCGGCAAGACCAACTATGCAGTTCCGGCGGCATATCGACCCGTCTGCCTCACGAAGGATTACGCGCGGCTATACAACACCATCAAGACACTACAGCTCGCGACAGAGGCGGAGCGCGTGGGGATTCTACCCAGTAACCACTATGGGGCTCGGCCAGGGAGGGCGGCAACGGATGTGTTGCATAGAGTGGTGAAGATAGTGAAGGACGCATGGAGGAGGGGCGAAGTGGCAAGTGTGCTCTGCATGGATGTGAAGGGTTGCATTTCCCAGTGTCGATCTAGAGCGTCTTATGCACGACATGCGGATGAGGGGGGTGCCGCGGCAGCACACGGAGTGGATGGCACGGAGATACGAGGGGCGGGAAAGTCGTATTGTCTTTGATGACTACACCTCAGAGCCATTCGCAGTGGAGGGCGGTCTGGACCAGGGGGATCCGGGATCGGGTATTGCATACCTGATATACAACTCGGATTTGGCGGAGGTGCCGAGTCGGGCGAGGCAAAGTGGGGAGGACAGGGTGGTCTACGTCGAGGACAACACCATGATTGCGACGGGGCCAGACTTCAACACAACACACGGGAAACTGGCAGACATGACAGGACGTGCGGGGGGAGTGGACGAGTGGGAAGCATCACATAACGCGAAGTTCGGACTGGACAAATATCAACTCCTCGATGCAGGACGGCAGCGGGTGCGGGATACCTTCAGACCTAGGAAGCTGGTGCCTGTCCGACATTTTGGTATGTGGCTCAAGGGTCATTATATCAAGTCGACGGTATCAGTCAAACTGTTGGGGGTACATCTGGATAGGGAGCTTAGGTGGGGGCAACAGGCGGCAGCGGCGGTTGGGAAAGGGCAGGCGTGGCTGGTGAAGGTTCGCCGATTGGCCAGGGCTTCACGGGGGATCAAGGCGGGACCGATGAGGAGGCTGTATTTGGCGACATGCGTGCCCTGGATGCTATATGCGGCTGACGTCTTCCTCAACCCAGCAACGGTCAGGGCACGGACGGCGACAAACTCAGCGGTTATGGGCAAGATGCGCACAATCCAGAGAGGCGCGGCACTGTTGATCACAGGCGGTCTCACATTGTCACCAACAGATGCTCTGGACGCATGTGCGGGCCTTCTACCAATTCGGCACTTGGTTAACAAGGTGCGCCAACACACGGCACTTTCGACTTGCAACCCTCGACAGGGGACACGCCCTGCGCGCCGCGGTGGTCAATGCGGCAAAACACTACATCAAACGCCATTGAACGCCACTGCACGAGTTAATGGATGAATTCAAAATTAAACCACAAAAGATGGAGGAAATAAAATCAATTAGGTACGGGATAAGCTGGGAATTGAGTATGGCCGTGAGTATACGGAGCTTGAAGGAAGGGGCAGAGGAAGAACACAGGAACGACAAGGCATGATGGAAGATTTACACGGACGGTTCTGGGATCGACGGCAAGATCGGAGGAGCGGCGGTGCTGTATCGGGACGGGGTGGAGATAGGAGCTAGCAGGAAGAGACTAGGGTCGGCGAAGACGCATACGGTATACGAGGGCGAAGGGGTCGGGGGAGCTTTGGGGCTAGGACTGCTGTGGCGGGAGAGAGACGTGGCGGGGAGGTGACCTTGGCGGTGGACAGCACGGCAGCGATCCATGCATCCCAGATCCCGAGGCCCGGCCCCTCGCACTGGATCTGGGACATGTGGGACAGTTACGCGCGGATGGTTCTGCAGAAGCATCCAAATGCACGCATCACAGTACGCTGGACTCCGGGACACCGCGGCATAGCAGGAAACGAACGGGCGGACGAGGAAGCAAAGAAGGCGGCACAGGACGGCGATGCGGGCAAAATCCCAAAGACATTCCGGGGGGCCATGCCGTGGAGCCGTTCGGCCAGGCTGCAAACCTACAACGCAGACATAAAGGCAGCCGTTGCTTCGGAATGGGTGAGATCCCCACGTTACCAGCGCATGAAGAGACACGACTCCTCACTACCCTCGAAAAAATTTGTCGAACTCACCACGGGCCTCCCACGCAAACTTGCGGTCATCCTATTCCAGCTGCGCACTGGGCATACCATTCTGAACAAGCACCTGCACCGAATCAACCGGGCCGACTCACCTGTCTGTCCCTGCTGTCGCAGGGAGGACGAGACTGTCCTCCACTACCTCATGCATTGTCCAGCGCACGCCAACGCTCGCGCCGAGCTGCACCGAGTGGGTGGGCGATCGAGCAGAGACATATCGAAATTGTTGTCCCGCCCGAAGCTCTTGCCATTGTTGTTCCAGTTCATCGCCCGGTTGGGCCGTTACTGCACCGTCTTCGGAGAGCTCCCCAAGATCACAGCGGACAATGTAGCCAGTGGAGACTGAGTAGATTCCGGCCTGACGCAGCTCGTGACATCCCGTCGCACCCCGCAACATACGATCCCCCTATAATTATCCATTTCTACTTATTCGCATTAATACCCTAGCTTTCAGCGCGCCCTTGGGCCGCGCTCGCGGGACTTCCCCCGCTTCGAGTCTACGACTCCTAGTCATGCCGAATTCACAATATTGAGTAGAATTAACATATTAACCTAGATACTTACGATACAAGAGGGGTCCCTAACATACTGTACGCGGTGAGGGGGAAATAAAACTGATTCAAAAAAAAAAAAAAAAGACCAGCAGCCCCTCATCCTGAGCCTTGGGATCCAGCGACGGCGTCTCCACATCGAAAATTGTGTCATGTTTACCGCTGACGCCACCCCCGCTGCACTCCTCTCATTTTCGCATGCTCTTTTTTCCTCTTGGCTTTCTCGCACTTTTCCGCACTAGTTTCCTTCTCCTTCTCCGCTTTTTTCTTCCCCTTCCCCCCCTGTGGCTTTGCAGCGACTCCCTCGGCAAGATCAATTGTGTACACGCTTGGCTCGACAAGAAGAATTGCCAGGCCTGTTCGACCACTGGCGCGTGCTGCTCTCCCAGCCCTTTGGACAAACAAGGACATCGATGCAGGCAGTTTCCACTACAACCACGACGTCGATGTCGGGTATATTGCATCCCTATGAGGGTCAGTTAGTTTGGTTCAACGTTCTGCATTTGTTGTTGTGTTACTCACCATTCCTGCAGCGTCTGTGCAAACCAAAATCCGGATCGCCCCTTCCTTGAAAAGTTTCATGGCCTTCCTTCGGTACTCCTTGGACAAGGCCGCATTATACGGTCGGAACGGCGCGTCATAACCCTGCACCACGTCTTGCAGCTCGGGCGGCAGCAAACTTGTGAGGTGGTCTATGATCTCGACCCCGTGGCGATATTGTCGGCGTAAATGAATGTCTTCTTGATATCTTGTTGTGTTCTGATCCCCGCGACAATGAAGTTGAGGTCAGCATATGTATTCAGTGCATAATGAATTCCACGGACAACGATGGAGACGTTAGGTCTGTTGTTTCCCACGTCAATATTCGCGTAATCCTGACCAAACTGCAGCTTGCTCAGGACGACGTTGTGAATTCGTGCTGGTAACGTTGCCGAGAGGGCCACAACTGGTGTGCCCCGAGGGAGAAAGGCGCGAATCATCCCCAAGCTCCCGTATTTCTTCCGGAAAGATGCGCCCCAATGGGAGACAACATGGGCCTCGTCCACCACCACGGATAGGATTCTGCACCCGAACTCAGTGTTTCGCAGAACCTCCCGGATGAAGCGACGCGACAGCGCCATCTCGGGTGAGATCAACACGATTTGGTGTTCTCCTCAAACAATTTCCTAACGACACTCCCTCAGTTCAGGACACGCCCTATCTATCCTGCACTCACCTGAAGCACCTCAATTTTTCACCCGCCATTGCTGCTGTTAACAGCGGTCGCCTTCAACTTGAATTCGTCACGGAAGGTCTCAACCTTGAACTTCTTGGTAAGTCTGCTGAATGAATGGTTAGTTTGAAGCTCACCTGCTCGTCGTGTAGAGCTATGAGAGGCGAAATCATCAAGGTCACCTTCCCTGCGCTTGTCGAGCTGCAATTGTGGTCTTGCCCATACCGGTCCCAGCATGAACCAAGACGTCGCGCATTTGAAGCTGTGCCTTGATGCCCTGAATCTGGTACTCGTGCGCACGGTGCAGGCTCTGGAACTTGGCGAACATATGGTCCTGCAAGCCCACCAGCTCGGCCTTCGTCAAAGGGTTCCGCACATTCCCCGCCGACTCAGCCTGCAGCGAGGGCCCCACTTTCTTTCTCTTGGGCGGCATGATGGTGTCGGGCAATGTTAGGTAAGAATTTTCGATCAATTTACTTCTCCTATCTCATTACCCTTGATGCTGGCGCCTAGCCGGAAACCGAATTGTTTCCTCTGACGATGAGAATGACTTGGATCACGATGATTCCACCCCTGGTACACCCACGAAAGCAGCTGCTTCACTCCCATCCTTCAATAACTACCTCCTTGGTGCGGTGGGACTTCGTCCTTCGACCTCGATGTCCTCCCTGTTCAGTACTCCCACCAACCGGCGCCAGCGCCAGGATTCTTTACCTGGATCTTCCCCCCATTTCCACCTCGCCCATAACCCTGTCTCTATCCTCCCCGGAGCGGCTTGCGGCCACCCAAGCCTTGGCACAATCCGTCCCGGCCATACTTCCACCGCTTTCTGACGACGGGATTTTTATCAGCAGTCCTATCGTGGGCACCAAGGAGGAGAAGCTCGCTGCATCATATCGCAAGCACGAGCGTAAACGCGCAAATACCGTGGCTGCTCAGAAGATCATTTTGGAGCGGGACATCGAGGAGAATAAAATCACCATCTTCGAAGAAATTCTGGCAAAGCTGGGGGAGAATCATCTCACCTTCGGGTGGCTCATGCTCTACGTCTTCGACCCCATCTACAAGCAGGGCTCGACACGGTGGGATGGGTTTTTCAAAGAGGGCAGGATGGTGACCCGAGTTCTCAATTTACTGTAGTATTTCGTTCAATTTGTAAGGCAGTTTGGGGTGTGACACCATCGTACGAACTGACCCTTTCGTAACCGGTCCCCTTTAGGGAATTTGATCCATCAGCAACGCTCGACTAAGCTCGGCTATGTCGGCTAAGCCCAAAATCGCCTCTGTGACTCGGTGACTTACAACAATTTTCGTAGGTTTTTGGCTGTGTGACACGTGACCATACGAATTGAACGAAATACTACAGTATGGGTCTCAAATAAAAACAGTCCCACCGCGCGGGAGGAGGTAGCTTCCTGGGCAGAGAACTATGTTGCTGGTGTTGTTCAAGACGAAGCCCAGGCAGTCACAGCGTCGAAGGTACTGCAGATAGCAGGGACTGCCATCGAGGAGAGGTATGTGACAGGATTCAGTATGCTCAAAGCGGGCGAAAAAATGGGAGGTCTCGCACGTGTTGCGACAAAGATCCTGAATGCATTCGCGACGTCTGCCCGCAACTTGAAGAGCAATTTGCCTCACCGTGCAGTCAAACGATTCACGGTACGCCTCAAATTATTTTCGAAGTCATTCCTCTGATTTTTCGAAGGTTGTTACCCCTGCAGCTCTCGCGTTACTCGGAGAATTCAGCCACAAGAACAACTACTCTCGGCGCATCATGGGGCTGTATCTATATGCGACGGGGGCACAACGACAAACGATCATGGTGATGGCTCACCTTGGAATTTCCGAGAGTTATCAGAACCTCACCCATAAACCACGAACCAATGTTAAGTGACGTACTCGCCGTGTATCGGGAGACGATGCACCCCTGGCAACCCCACCCTCTACACCGCTTGACACTGCTGTGCAAAGTTTCGTTCCTCCCAATCCTGTCCTTCTTGCCGAGAAAATGGAGGGCCTTCTCAGCATCAAGCTGAGCACACTCAGGGAGCTTTCGGGGTCGATGCGCAGCTTCGCACGAGTCGTCGCCTCGACAGGTCTTTTTGCCGCATCATACGATAACATCAATATGGTGTTCCGGGCGGCTGAACAAATTCTTGGGAGAAACGGTACAAGTTTTGATACACTGTCCAGCGAATCTCACCAATGATAACCGCCACCACAGACTCGCAAGAGAACGGTACCTGCACAACAATATTTGCGCTGTGGAAGGCACGTCTGGAGGCCATGCAAATATCTGACCTCACTGCGGCGTTCGAGAAGGCACCACCCCTGGCGCTTATGGACATCCTTCTCAGTGCTCCGGAGCTGGAAACAATGGACAAGTGTCTGCGCCATTGCATTTTGCACATTATCGTTGAGCATGGCGGCGAGAAATTCAAGAAATTCTGCAAGGCCCTCGACAAGGCTTTACCTGTTACCGCAGACAAGATCGAGCTTCACCAAACCATTTTGCACCCCACCCCAGCCTGAATATTGACCAGTTGACGATAATCGCGAACACAGAGGTTGCCGACACCATCTACACCGAGCTCAAGATCAAGGGCTTTCACATTGGATTGTGAAAATCCTTGCCGGGGATCAGCTCTCCATAGCCCGCCTTCGCTCGCTTCTCAATACCCGTGCGGGCCATGAAGGTGGGTACTCAGGCTTCGGATGGGGGGTCTGGATGCCAGGCCTTTTTCACGGCAAAATTGCAGACATGCATGGATTTTTCGTGACACATTGGGGTGTCCCTCACTGCGGGACTCGCAACCCTGGCTCCCTGTCCTTCCACAACACTCATCTTCATCAGTCTCCCGATTCTTCTATCATTGCTTCCTCCGTTCCGCGTGTGTTGGGACCCTCGTTTTCACCTCCCTTTACTTGTGCGTCCTTCACTGTTTGCTCCTTGTCTCTGGAAAAATCCACACTGGATGAATGTGCAGGTTCAGTAAACTTGTATGCCGAATTGGAAGCCCTCGCCGCCACAATCCAGGCCCGCTTTGCTAATGGGGAGCTCGTTGAGGACTTTCGCTGGCAGCCGCGCAATGGCGCAGACTGCAGAGGGCACACCTCCTCGTGGAGACGAAATCTTCGAAAACTCGTGTCTCTTCCTGCGAGACGCTCTCATTTTGCACGAGTTTACTGACGCGATCAAGGCTGGTGACTCCGGGCATATCGTTCTCGTCCTGAAGATTCTTGCATTGAGCTTCCGCGGCAACGGGCGCTCAAAATATGCATACGCGATGCTTCATCTCATTCACAATCTTACGCATGTTTGGCCGAAACCGATCTGGTAATGTATTCATTCTTCCTCTCCGATGGTCGCCTTACTCTTTGCCGCAGGAACATAATCCTCCACAACTGGCTTGTCAACCCCACCGGTAATCTGTTCTCGTGGGTGGAAGTCGACTTGATGCAGGAACACATGAATTTTTGGATTAAGGTGTGTCTTGTTCTTTAAAGTAACGACGTGTGACTGATCACTTGAATTTACAGACAATATATCTGGCTCACGGCAGCGCAGCATCATGGGAGTGGCTCGGGATGGTCGCACCCTGTGTTACTGCTCTCCGACACCTCTCGACATCAATCACACAAATTGTGACGACTGGTTATACAGGCGTACACTATGTGCATGCCCAGAGGCCCTGTGAAGGAGAGTTACCCATTATCTATGCACTCTATGCCATTATGCTGCTATATCGTACTTTAGCTTAGTCAGCATACTGCGGAACACACAGCTTTATGTATTAGATAAGCAATTAATCTTACACCACACCACTATGATCATCCTCTGAGTACAGCTCGAGTCTGACCTGTGGGCGGTGCATTGCCATTAATCCAGCAACTCGGCTAGGCATCCATTTAACTGCCTTCCAATTGCAGGGTTACACAAAGTCCAGGCGAGAGGCTACCACTCTCGTCGACGGTGGGGATCTGCCTTCGGATCCTGGGTCAGCGCTCACAGCACTGTCTTCGAAGGTCTCCTCCAGTGAGAAGCTCACCCGATTGAAGCCAGGTCGCTTCACACAAATTCTGGGCTCGGACCAGGGCACAAAGCATGAACCCGCAAATCTCTCCACCGACATCAACCTGCTCATGAAGAGTCTTGCGGAGCACCAGGTCTACAAGATCAAAGGACGTGTTTTCGCAGAAGGCGATGGCAAGCCCGACACCGTGTGTCATTTCTGTTGGGGCTCAACAGCTTGCAGATAGCTCGGCCAATCCTTTGGTCGAGTACAATGCCGCTTTCCGCAAACTCCAAGTGCGACTCCGGTTTGCGACCTCTTGTCGACAGTTGGTCCGAGTCAGAATCGGAGGAGGTTGCACACGCACCCAGCGGTGGCCATGCGGATGTATCAGGCCAGACTGAGGCGCCTCAGAGTGATGCCGACATGGCCCTGCCTGATGATGCCGATGAGCAGTCTGAGCCCGACAACAGCGATGGCAGTGGGAGCAACACCGGTTCTGAGGACAACAGGTGTACGGTGTTTGAGCGAAAAATGGATGAGACTGACGAGGCAACCCTGACGCGGGATTCAGCGGAGGACATAGCCTTGGATATGGACGGGGACAACAATGACTTTTTGTTTGGTAGGAGTATTTATGTTAGTGACTCGGACTCGGACGGCTTTGTAGATGATTTACAGGACCTAGACTACTTCGACAACTACTAGGTGTAATCTATTCCTCTTGATGGCAGGGTAGAATGAGTCCAACTGTCCAATTTACCCCTGAAATGTCGAAAATAATCACTTTTAAAAAAAATTCACCATTCGACTTGGAATTGAAAACTATTCATCTTTGACTGAGGGACTTTTTACACTTTTTTCGAAGGTGAACGAGCAAGTTTTTCTAAGTCTGGCTACTGATTTGGCGGGACCAGCGACCAGAGATCCCAGCCGCTTCGCAACCGTGATTAGCGCAGCCACGTGAGGCGAAGCGGTTGGTCACGAGCCTACCAAATCGTCGTGGTTCAACTGAAGCACGTGACATGCTCAACCGTCGAATCTCGACCATGTTGAACCTGGAACCATCGAAGTGGTTATGTTCCAGTAAAGCCAACAGGATAAATAGTACATCTATGATTACTTGATATTTTTAAGAGCTCGAAAAAAGTATTGTCTACGCGAGAGGAGGAGAATTAAACTTGCTGCGACTGCGATTCAGCCCAGTCAAATTCTAGAAGGCGGGAGAAGTGGGCTTTCTCGAAGATGTCAAAGTGACCCGCGTCAAAGTACAACCGTCCGGATGTCCCGTTTGCTGAGCGAGACCCCCAAATCCTCCCATTCCGCAGGCAGGAGCGCCGACAGCCCCCGGTTGGCGATTAGGACAGTGATGGGCGCACGGACCTTCGCGAGCTGGTCGACGATACTCCGCCGCATGGCCGCTTGGCGTGTCGCGGCGTCTGTGGAAGCCCACACCGCCTTTCCGCCCGCGAACTCGACCATCTGCTTCATGTTGATCGGGGTGAACTTTTGCGTCCATTCCCAGGTCCGGAGCGCGTTGACGGTGGTGGGGAGGCCCTTCCAGGCCGCGATGAGGTTGTCGCCGTGTGCGCGCCGCGCGGGCGACGCGTCGCGACTACAGCAGTCCGCGATCATGTCCACGGTCGCCTTCAGGCCGTACGTGAAGAGGTCCTCGATTGTGCTGAAGGCCTCAGTTAGCCCGTGGATGGGGGATGTGAAGAGCATGGGGAAGTGGTCGACGAAGCTCAGCTGGAGGATCTCGTCTCCGTTGGCTTCGAGGAGCTTGGACGAGGCGGAGGGTGATCATGCTCGATCCGGAGAATCCGCCGATACGATACGGACCGGTCGGGCGCGCTTCCTTGATCTTCTCAAGGTAGAAACTGCGCCAAGGTGTCGACCGTGTCGAGAGGAGAGTCCGGTGTCGGTTGAATAGCCCATAGCGGGGTCGTGAACTGCTCTTGGATGGCTCTGAAGGCACTGATATCGCCCGCTCCACCGTGAATCATGATGAGCGGTATCCCGCTTCCAATTATGAGTTTTAGGAGCGATTGGCCTGGCTGATTAAAGGCGTCCCATGCAAATGGCTTGCTCGGTGCTACTAGAGACAGATTCTTCCACCATCACCACCGGTTTCGTATCGCCCATCTTCGAGACGAGGTCATCGAGACTGAGATCACCCAGCAGCTGGATCTGGGTAATCGCCATGTACGGCTTCAACGCGGTCGACATTCTGGCAGCAGACAGAGAATCGAGTCTGTGGGTAAACACGATGAGGATATGCGTCGGGAAAAAAGCAGGAGCGTCTTACCCGTACGACGTGAGGGGAACGTTCCTCTCAAACTCGTCTTCAGCGGCGTCGATGAACTTGAGAACAATCTCCTGAAGGACCTGGGACGGGTCTTCAACCTCCAGTTTGTCTTGCGTGGTGTCCAACTTGACGAGATGATTGAAAAGCGGGGAATCGTTCCCTGACCGAACAATTTCGTCCCAGTTCAGGTTGGGGACGTAGAGTGAAATACGCTCATTGTTCGCCATGCGCAAAAGGCCATCCTCGAGGCAGAGGCAGATCTCTGAAGATTGGGTTAGATTTCTGAAATTTTTGTTAATTGCCGACGTTCGCACCGTAGCTGTTCATGACGGAGGTCTTCCACGTTTCCATGTGAGAATTGGCGGAAGTGAACATGTCGAATCCCACGAAGGAGTCTGCAATTGCAGGTACTACGATGGACCAGGCGTTGGAATATCGCGACGTCAGATACTCGAGCCCCGTGTTTGCACTGATCACAGAATGGTTAGATTGAAATAACAAATTTGGGAATCAATGCGACGGTACCCTTGCATAGTTTGTCTGACCCGCCGCACCAAAGCTGGCGACAGACGAGATTCCGAGCACGAAGTCGAGTTTCTCGAGAGCTACGACCTTCTCAAGAGCAAAGTACGCGTCCGTCTTCGATTTGTACGGAATCATGAAATTTTCCAGATCCTGCTTCAAGAACAAACGGTCGGCCAAGACAACTGCTGAGAAGATACATCCAGCGAGGGGACAATCCAGCGAGCTGATCAACCTCGTGAGATCCTCCACGGAGGTCGCATCGCACGCCTCTAGCCGAAGGTCAAGATCGGGAAGGCTCTGGAGGTACTGGGGCAACGCCGCGCAGCGTTCTGTTCTGAGTGCCCGCAAGTCGGCCGGCACCCTTTCTGGAGATCAGAGCAATATGCCTTGCTCCGTGCTATAGCTACGATTCAGTGGAGTTCGGAAAGATATTGAGCATATTACACACTCGGTACAGCCAGATGGCGATCTGGAGCCCCAACGAGCCAATCCCACCGACAACAAGATAGAACTTGTCATCGGCCAAGGCGAGGGACCGAGAAACCTCGAATTGCGATGGAAGCAGTTGCTCTGGTGTGAGCGGTCGCTGTCCAAGCTAACTTTACGGAGGGCACGGGTCAAGTGTGCGTTTAGCGCAGTACTGACCAACCATGGGTTCCGGCCACGGCCGGGAGGGCCCGGTCATTCCAGTTGAAGACGGAAACGCCCTCAGGCTGAGGGATAGTGTCGGCGGAAGCGGCTGGTAAACCGCACATGATTATATCCCCCGGAGAAAGGCGAGGAAGGATCAATGGAAGTGAAGGTGCAATTAAAATGGGGGTGACGCCTAGGTACTCGAGAACGCGCGCGACGAAGGAGGCAAACTTGCTGTTGTGAAGAACAACAACCTGGATTTGCTGCAAGCTGCTTAGTGGCCTGGAATCGAGGTTGAGGCCAAGGGCGGCGAAAACCAACAGTAGCGCGATGCTCGTGCAGCTCCGTTCGTCTGCATTCTCGGGGACTTCGGAGATCTGGCCCTCGTGAATAAGAACGAAGTTGGAGCGAGCGGACGGCACAACGGCCACCACACGAGCTCCAACCTGCCACTGCGAAGAGTGAGACCGGGTAACCGTGCCAACGAGACCCTGAAGCCCACCCTCCTCCTCCGAGAGGAAGGAGACCTGGACCAGGACCTGATGAGGCCCGGGCAATGGCGGCGCTGATTGAGTCACAGTGTTCGGGTGCTGAACAGCCCAGTACTTGTTATGATCCAGGATCTCTGGAGTGAGCAGAGCGCGGGCGCAGTATCGAGGGACAAGGGCCACACCCGAAGCATCGAGTGCGATTTCGGGCTCGAGGGAGGAGAGTCCCGACAGCCGCCGAATGGCAGCAACTCTAGACTCGGCTTCCAGACAGAATCGAAAAGAACCAAGCGGATCTCAACAGCTACGAGTTCTCGCATGAGGGAGCGAGCGAAACCAGTGGCAGCGGCCCCGTTAAATGTTCCCATAGTAGCTTCGATCCAAATTTTGGAAGGACGTCCGCCTGATGACATGGAACCCAGGATAACGTTTTGTAGATCCAATGCGAGTGAGGGCTCGAAGCTAAAGATGATGGGTTGTTCGGCGTCGGAAGAAGACTCGGGGGAGGACAATGGGAATGAGAGGTAGGGAGGTTTTTGTGCCCACAGCATCAAGAACAGCGAGCTCTGCGGCACTTCGAGCTGGGCGAAGTTGGCTTGCGCAAGTTGACCATTCCACTCCGACTGAGACCACCGACGATATTGTTTCCCCAGAGCGAAGGCCGGGCCACCGTCCTTGCGGTGAGAAAACGTGATCGACCCATTTTCTCCACCGGGAGTGTGGGGAGAGCCGTTCGCTTCCAGTGCAACGAGGAATCCACCGGGGACAAGGAGACTGTTAGGGACTCCAGTGATTTCGACCTCTGCTGCAAAGCCGAGCATATGGGTCTCGGATAACAGCATCATAAGTATTGGGGCGACAAGCCGGCTTGTTTGGAGACAGCATCCACGTCGAAAGACGCTGTCCTCAGTTCAATCGAAGTGTGCTCGTGGCCGCACGCAGTGTAATCGAGTCTCAGAGTTGGATATTCAGAGGCAATTCCGGTGAGAGCTAGCTGGTAGAGTGAACCGGTGGCTGTGAAATTTATGTTAGGGTCTGAAATTTGGCGTCCGAAAAGGTTCAAACTCACTGTCGCCTATGTCGAGGAGACGGAAAACCTGTTTTCCGGATTTCACGGCGTGTTCGAAGATCTGGCGGATTGCTGCCACACAAACATCCAAGGAGGAAGAGAAAAGCTTCAGAATCGAAGACGGTTTGAGCTATGCATGCGCCGTCATTTTACTGCCTAAATTTTAAACTGCACATACCTCGGGCTCCTCGGAAGAGAGGGATTCTGTAATTCCCTGGAAGATTTCGTGATGTTCCCCCACCAAGGAACCGTTCGTATAGCCGTTGATATGACCGTTAACATAACCATAGTTTGAGGGTCAGAAGCCTTGTCGGGTGTGAGTATCCTTCAAAAAGAAGGGGGTAAATGCAGACCTTGTCGTTAGAGGAAGGTACCATAGCGTCCAGGAAAGCATAGTCTTGTTGTTTAAGACGAGGTAGGGTGAACTCGGCGGCAGGCATGCCGAGAGGTTGGTAAATGGTCTCGTAGCTTGTATTCGGACGTGTGGGAACCTCGCCAGTCCAGTGCTTTGATCTATCGACCGCATGAAGCAGTGGAAATGTCAAATGATTTATCGACTTACATGACACAATTCATCAAGGTCACCAGCCGCTCTCCCTGTTCGTTAACAATGAAGGCGTCGCAAGTAAGAGATTCTGAACAACTCTTGAGCATGCAGGATCAAAGGCGAGTATCACTCGACGTACCGGGGGTCCATGCGGCACGACATGGGAATACAGGGTTCAGGAATTCCCTTCTCAATTGCGCGGTCATAGAGAATTACGCGGCCGATGTGAGAGGGAAGGTAGTAGACACTTGGATCAGCATTGCCGGTGAACACGGGATGCAGTAGGCCGTGAATGCATGAATCTAGGACTGATGGATGGAAAACGTAGTTGTGATGCCTGCGTCTGGGTTAGATTCTGTCGAAGTAGTGCTTGTAGAACCTACTCGGTAAGCTCTGGTGCATTTCGCGAACGCGAAAGAGTATCTCGTGGTCGCCCTCAAAGCAAGCTTCGATCCGACGATAGAGCGGGGCCGAACTCCGCTGTCGAGTTTTAGAACGGCAATAGAGATCTGGGAATCGTAAGGCGCGAGTCGTCAATATGGAGCAGAATACTCGCTAGTGATATCTGCGGGAACACAGCGAGCACGAATAGAAGCGAGGTCTATGGGTCCAAGGTCCTTGTCCATAACTTCTGCTGTCATGAATCCAGTTGCGTGAAGTCTCGGCTGAATATATATTCTCAGTAACAGACTGGAAAGAAATAAAATGGTCCTACGTTTCTGACCGCTCCCTTGCGAGGATATAATGCTCCAGGCATGACCATCTGATTTAACCTCCACTTCTAACACTTTCTCCGGAAGAAGAGGGAAGCAAACTGGCGAAGTTCGATATCACAGATGGTACGCGCTCCTTCCTCGAACATCTGGAAAGCATCATTGAGATCAGAAACACACCAAAATCTAACGTCAAATTCCTCATACCATTTCGAAGAAACCAGTCGCCGGCAAAATTGGTTTGCCTTTAATGACGTGCTCAGCAAGATCAGGATGCGTGAGGGCGTTCATCGCCAGTGATTCGTAGTTGAGAGGTCCTTTACGACTGCGCTTCTGTTTCACCGCCATTCGAGAGTTCTCGGAATAGAATGGGATAGGTTTGGAGGCGAAAGGATATGCGGGGAGAGGTTTGGAAATCTCCAGAGCATTTGTGGCGTTCACAGCATTGAAGTCGATTGCGTTGACGCCGAGAGAAGACAGGTGTCCAACACATGTAAGCAGATCGGTGATTTCATTGAATTCTGCGTTGGAATTCAACGAATTCACCTTCTTCTTTACCGGTTTTGCCCGACGCATCGGGCAGGAGGACCTTGTCAGGCTTAGCTCCCATTCCCGAGATGTAAGAGGAAAGCGCAGGATGAGGGGCCGATTTCAATGAAAATGGCCTCGGGCATCTCCCCAACAACGGCAGTCACAGTCTGTTCAAATTGGACAGGTACACCTAACAGACCGTAAATCGAGTATCCGTTGCAATGAGAGGAGATTTCACGTACGACCATTGTTCCACATATATTCAGGGGTGAACTCCTTCTCCCATCGCGACCCAGTCTGCGTAGAATACGTCGTGACCTGGGGAACGTGGGTGCCCGGATAACGGGAGAAGGCGATTTCCATCTCCTCTACGTAGCGCGCTTTGCAGGGCTCGAGAAGGCTGCAGTGTCCGGGCACTCGAGCCTTGATTTGGCGAGGCGAACATTTCGCGTTTCTGCGCGATCGCCACAGCCTTGTCGAGCATGGTCTGAGTCCCAGAAATGGTAACAGCCTCGGGGGCATTGTAGCACCCAAGCTCGAGAACATCGCCGGGCCCCGCCTCTTGCAGGACGCTCCGGATGATCTCGCGAGCACGGACGGGATGCAGGACACGGCGGCCATTCCGCCGCTCCCCTTCGACGACCGTCATCGCTCGTGAACGGCGGATAGCAATCTCCATGGCCAGCTCCTGAGGTAACGCTCCGGAGGCATACGACATGGCAGCTTCTCCCGCAGAATGCCCAAAGACGACGTTGGGACGGATTCCGAATGCTGCAAAAAGGTCGACGAGCGCCATCTGAATCATGGCAATGCTGGGAACAGTCAACGTAACGGGCCACGTATCGGGCAGCGCGTCCTTGGGACGTACGTCCCCGAAGAAGCCAAGCTCGTGCACGATGGAGGTCCCTGCTACCTCGACATGAACTTTGTCCATCCGAAGGATGCTGTCCCTGAAAGCAGGGTACATCTTGAAGAGCTGCCGACCCACTAATTCCGATGATATTGGTTAGAACTGGTTATCGAGCGAGCGGATAGGCACTCACTCTCGATGTGCTGCGGCCCTTGGCCAGAGAAAACGAATATGAGCGGCGGTGCGCCTCGCGACACAAAACCTTGGTGCAGGAAAGACGAATGGCCGATCCGCGGTGCTTATGGCGGCCGTGCGCCAAGTCAGCTGTCTCGCTCGCCTTCCATAGATATTCGACAAGACCGGAAGCTCTTCTGGAATCTCCTGAGCAAGTTTGGCGAGATCTGCCGCTATGGCCGTAGCACTGCGTGGAGATAAACCCGCAGCAACAAGCAACACGGGCATCCCCTTTTGATGTACGATAGGTTTATGTGCCTGGAGAAGAGATCAGCTACGAAAGGGCAAAATATGCTGAATACGACACCTTTTCTGGAGGACTTTCCGCAATTACGTGCCCATTGGCACCCAAGAGCCCAAAAGCATTACTGAAAGCGAAAATTAGTCGGCCGTGTACGAGTCCAAATAGAGGGCACTGCATACATCGAAACCAATCTCTTTCCCGAGGCATTACGAGTCTTGAATTCTTCAGCTTGAGTGGCAACACGCATGTTGTACTCGTCCCAATGAATTGCGGGATTCGGGCTCTTATAGTTGGCTTGGGGAGGAATCTTGTTCGTCGCAAACATTGAGCAGACTTTGGAGAACGAGGCCAAGAACGAAGTGATCTCGGTGTGGCTGTAGGGAGGCACAATGAATACAATTCATACTCTTCTTCAGCGCATAGTTTCACCCAATGTTGCCCTTTATACTGCCGATCAACAGCTCCGAGTCTCTCTTGAAGTGATGTCCGACCCAATTAGCTTCAACTGGGTCGCCAACGGCGGTGCCTGTAGCATGGCACTCCACAAAATCGACCTCGGTTGGGGAACGGCCAATCCCTTGGTAAGCCGTGAGCATCGCAGCGGCTTGAGAATCCGCGATGGGGTTTTCATTGGTCCTGCAGAACCTGCGGAATGAACGTATCAGACATGGATCAATCAATATTTCAACAACATACCCGTGGAGTTTACGGCGGTATTCAAAACCGTGGCATAGATCTTGTCGCCATCGCGAATGGCGTCCTCGAGTAGCTTTATCACGATTACAACGACTGCTTCTCCACGCCCGAAGCTTTCAAAATTGAGGTTGATGAGGGACTATGAAAAGTGGGACTCTGAAAGACGCGTACCCGTCCGCAGAAGCATCAAATGGTATTGATTTTCCGCCAGGTGACAATATGGATAGCTGACTGTAATAGACCCAATCAAGGAACCTGTGCCAAGTTAAGTGTTGTTCATAATTTACCGGAGCTAACCAACCTGTGATTGATCTGACTTCCACCGATCACAGCAGCTTCACAATCGCCTGCGCGCAATGCCTGCATGCCAAGGTGGAGAGCCATCAGCGAGGAACTGCAGGCAGTGTCGACGGGGATGGACGGTCCCAGGAGGTCCAAGTGATATGAAACTCGATTGGCGACGGCCGCTGCGCCTCCCCCAAACCCGTCACGGGCGTCGAATTCGTCCTGTTGAGCGTTGGGTAGACATTCGAGAACAAACTTGGGGAGATAGTTACCGCATCGGCCGCGCTCAAGAGGTCAAATGCAATCCCCGACGTGTAGGCGCCGACGTTCTGGGAACGAGAGTTGATCCCCGAGTCGAGGAGTGCGAGGAAGGCATGTTCAACAAGTTTCCTCGTCGCAACGCCCATGGTGATGACGTCCTTCCAAGAGATTCCAAATTCGAAATGGTCAAACAAGTGGACGTTCTTCAGGAAGGCCGCCTCCTCCGGCAAAATTTGTCCAAGATGAGACCCCTGCCATCTAGAGAGAAGTTTAGTTCAACGACACAATCAGAGATAGTGTCTTCGACTACCCACCCGTCGATATTGAATCTGTCTGCCGGAACGCGCTCTGACGCGTCTTTGCCTGAGAGCAAGAAATCGAAGAAGGATTGATGATCGAAGTTGGTCTCGGAAAGCGTTCCAGACGGGAATTCGGCGGATATTCCGACCTGAACAAGTCCATGAGAAAGAGAAAAAGGCTGAAGATAGACTGCATAGCGTACCACGGCAACTGGCTTAGGGTTTTGGGAGGACTGAGACATTATTTGTTGGCTAACGATGCGCGGAGTAGTTGATCTTATAACGTCCGGTGAGCTGACTGAAACATTCGGAAAGTACGGTGGCCCACCTGTTTCACAAGCCCACAACTGGGTCTGATCCGAAAACTGTCAGAAATCGGACGATATGAGTGAGTGCTTTTTTAATGAACTTGCCCAGAAAAGGACTCAAGTTGACATGGGGTGGGGGGGAGTGGGGCATCGCCGCCACTGCGGTCCTCAGGTACCGTAGTGATTGGACCCGGAATCAGCAGCGGTAATATTCGACGGGTGACTGCCGCCTCTCACCATCACTTCCAGATCTGGAGCACATTCAAGCATCTGGAGCAGGAAACAGAATGTTCGATATTCTCCGTAAGGCCATAAAGTTAAAACCTGACTAGAAATGAGCCGAGTTCGGTCCTTGATCCTAGTCAACACGAGAGAATACGTAGAGCAACAATCCACAGATAATTCCGACACGAACGCTGAGAAAACTCCTCGGATTTGAATTGACTCGTAGTTATCGCTCTAATCTGGGTTCAATGCCACCGCGCCTGCACGGCCGACGCTTGTCACTCCCTAAGTTGGAGCGTGGGGCATCTTATATCCGGACGGTAACGGCGTTGCTTTGTTCGGAGCGCTAGATTTACCAACGACGGAATAGAAATGGATCCCGATGTGAGAATGGCAGGCAAGGAACAAGTTGGGAATCCGAAAGAGCACAAGCGGCTGCTCGGCCGCTTCGCGGCCCTCGCATCCACTTCCTCACAGTTCATGGCGAGAAATTACGTTTGTACCTTTGAGCGCTAAGATACCGGTCAGTTAGTAGTTCACCGAGCGCCCTAATTGACGGGCGCCTCCAAAGTTTCGGGCCCAGATGTCCCAGAGCGGAGTTTTAAAGGCTTCGGACAGGCTCAAGAGTCAATTTTATAAAGAGAGAGAAGTGACGTTATTTTGTTACGGCATGGAAACCGGTGCCGCGAGCGTGCCGGATGCTCTGCAGAAGTGCCGAGTGCTCACACAGATTGTATAAAATCAACTCAAAAGAGATAGAGATTAACGGAGATTGCCTCGAACATCATCGGTGTTTTCTCGCATGCTTGTGGTAAAGGTCAAGTTTCGCCCAACTTAGCATGTTGAGAAATCTGTGAGAGATAAATACCGGAAGTTACATCTAGCGATGTTCGGGCTGACTTGGCTTTGAAACCAGGGCTTGGGCTTGGCTTGAGCGGGCTTTGGCTTGAAGTCTGTCAAGCCCGAGCCCAAGCCCGCAGGCAGGGCTTGCTTGGCTTGGCTTGGCTTGGGCTTAAGCCTGGGCTTGACAGCCATTTTTTTTTGGGTGGCTAGTATCATACCAGAAATAATCTATACCAACGTTCTAACTGTTATAACTCACTTGGATGCTCGAGACAATTTTCCAGGCTCACAAGTACCCTGATATAGATATTTTGTGTTCCATCAATATTTTGGCATCTTCCGGTCTTAGTGTTCAACTTTAGCTCAACCTCGAACTTACCCATCCGGGGGAGAGATTTAGCAGGAAAACGGTCTGAAACACTAGTGGTATGTTTTTAGTAGTCAACCTTGGGTTATTCATGAGCCGTCCACACAGGAAATTTTGTTTGTCAAAGCCAGGGCTTGGAGCCCTGGCTTTGGCTTCACCAACCTCAAGCCAAAGCCAAAGCCCCCATCAAGCCCTGAATTTGGCTTGGCTTGGCTTGCAAAGCCAGGGCTTTGGCTTTCGGGCTTCCGGGCTTCAAGCCAAGCCAAGCACATCACTAGTACATCCAGCCTAGGCCGTTGGAATTCGGATGTCTATCCCTCATCGTAAATCGGTTGCCCGTCATGCACAGCACTATTCGGCAGGAAACTAGAGCTGTTACTTCCTACATTGCTTTACAGACACAATACTACCGACGGAGTTTCAAGGTGCAGCTTAAAAATAATGTCGAGGCTGGATCGGGCCAGAGTGTTGGTGTATTTGAGGCGGAGTTTACGGTGGAGCGCTAGCGGATCGTCGTCGCGGGATTTGGACAGCGGCGTCATCAAGGAACCGTTTCTACCCGGGGCTTGGAGTTCGCGAGGTGATAGTTCCCATCCTCCCGAGCTCCGTCGTTTTAGTCGCTTACACAGAATTCGCAGCCACCGAACCTCACTTACACGCATTACCCGAATACGACAAGTCTGTATGCTGCGCATCTCCGTGACGCCTCTGTTCTGAATCTTGCTCCCGGGATATACACTGCGTTCAACCGGTTCCTAGACCGGCAACCGGCGAGGCCCGCTTAGGTCCGTCGAGCCGGCGGACGCCTAGCCAAGGCGATGCCTAGGGCCATAGCAACGTCTAAACTAGGCGTGTTAGACGTTGCTATGGCCCTAGGCATCGCCTTGGCTAGGCGCCCGCCGGCTCGACGGACCTAAGCGGGCCTCGCCGGTTGCCGGTCTAGGAACCGGTTGAACGCAGTGACAGATACTTATCCAATGGATCTCGCACTGTATCAGACAAATTGGTACTGATCTGTTTTTCTCCGAACCGGCTAGGGCGTAATTACAAAAATGAGAACCACTGAGCGATTTCTTTATTCCGAACTCAGTTTAGTAGTGTAACCGGTATCGAGTCGTTCATGTAAAGCTTCAGTGCTCTAACCGACTGCATATCTACAATTACTCAGTTTAGTAGTGTAACCGGTATCGAGTGGTTCATGTAACGCTTCACTCATGCGACTGCATATCTTCAATTCCTCTACTTCAGCCATTTTCCCCAGTTACTGTGAAGAGCGATCAGATCACTTTACACATTACATAAATGAAAGACTATGTCTGCCCAATGTACTCCGAACCTCCTACGAATAAACTCCAAATGTCCAACTCAGCCTCAATGAGATTGCCAAGTTGGCTTGGGTGGGGACTCAGGTAGGATAATCGAGCACGGCATTACAAAATATGGTCCATATCCCAATTGGGGTGCTAGGATGAGCTGTTTCCTTTTTCGGATAGTCATCTGTCGCCCTTGACGAAGTCGTTTACAGCTCAGCAGGGTTGAAGGTTCTGACAAGCCGCTGAATTGCAGTAGCGTAGATGGCCATCAATGATGTTGGAAACGAGACATATGTATTGTTCGTCTAGAGGTTCTAGAGGTTCTGTCGGATGCCTTGAACTTCGGCTCATTAGGTACTCTTGTCCCAACTTCTATCAAGAACCCAGGCCATGATATCCTCCGGACCCAGTGGAGACAAGAATCCTGTCTCGCGCCAGTTAGCGACCCATTTACCGACCAATTCCGGACTGATGGGTGGCGCATTTCGAATACTCGGAGATATCGCGGCAGTTTGTCGGTCAAGAAGACCATGGGTCGACGGTACGCAGTTCCGTAACGCATTTGGAAAAGGGCTATCGGAATTTAGGGTGAGCTATTGGGAAAGGGTGAAAGATGGTGGGAGAAGCGTACAAGAAGCTTGATAGTGGGATTTTTCTCGCCATCCGGCTCAGATTCCGCCAAGCGCTGGAGCCATTGGGAACGGTCCACAGCCTCGAATTTGAGCCCTGCAATCCTGAGAGCCGCAAGAATGTCCTGCCAGCTGGCACTAAAGTTTGGATTGACGATGTTGTAAACGGCGGCAGATTTCAGAGGGGAGAGAACCACTTCAGCAATTGCTTGTCCGGCATAATCGACTGGCAGCCAGGAAGGGTGCTATAAGCACCTGTCCAGACAGGGTCTTTCAAAGATGACGAAGAAACATGCCTCGTCAAGGTTAGGGACTGCACCAAAGGTATTGGCGCTCTTGAACATCAGTGGGTACGCTATGCAGCCTATGAGCAAGGAACAAAACACCGGGTGGGAGCTTACCCTCTGTCTCGTTCCATACCCCGTCAAGGAGTCGCCGACGATCTGACCTATACGGAGGACCCGCAACAGGAACACTCCAGTTTTCCGCCGCACGTTCACAGATCTTCTCAACGACCCATTTACTGCGGCCATAACCGGTGGCTGCAGCGGTGCTTGTGGAAGGAGGAAATCCTCATGACACGTGAGATCTGGAGCCCCGTTTCGCGCACTAATGGACGAGCTGAAGAAAAATGCGGGGGGTTCTGCGTGGGGTGAAGCGAGGCAAAGATTGATTAGGTTCACCGCGCCGCTGATGTGTTCATCGTAACTGTCAAGACTCAGCATGAAGTTCACTGGCCACGCGTTCTGAAAAACAGTGGAGTAGTTAATTGGAAAGAAAATAGAGCACTTGCATGGATAACGTCAGTCACTTCGTCTCGAATAACATTGTACTCGGTTTCCGTCAGACCAAGTAAGGGAGCGTTCACGTTGGCGGCGTAAGATAGAAGTTTGTTGTCGGGAGGCGGGAGTTTGCGGGCCTTCATCGACTCCGCAATCCGTTGAACAGACTCTTCGTGCGACTTGGCGCGTGATAGACATATCACCTTGCGCACATTCGACGATGACACCAGCTGGTACAAAATATGCGCGCCAAGCGATCCAGTTGCCCCGGTAAGCACCTGAGGGAACATCAAAAAGAATCGACGCTCCAAGTAAAAAGCCTACAATGACTCGCGCATCTTCAGGCCGTTTCGGTCCACTCGTATTTTGTTGTCGCCCTCCCACTTTCGCCATCCATTTATCAACCACAGCCGTCATTTGGGCTTCGTGCTGATTAACTTCGACCACCATACTCGCGCCAGCCTGCAAGTCCAGGATATGATCTGCCAATCTGAACACAATGAGTACTATGTATCAGCCGAGATCGGAGGACCACGCACTCTTCGATCGAGGGATAGTCAAGAACCGCTGAAGAATCTCGTCAGTGATCAGTTTATGGTGCTGACGCCAACTCACCATTCTGGTCCAATGTCTTTCCCGCCAGAAACAGCTCGTTCTGGCCACACGTTGCGGATACGCATGGCCTTCATCGAGTCGACACCGACAGCAAATAAATCTTCCTCGCGATCAATTTTGGTCGACTTGGGCAACCCCACCGTCTTGACGATTACATTGAGTATGAATTCTTCAAGCTCCGGTCTTGCGAGCTTCAGTCCCTTGTGAGAGGTCTGTGACATTTTTTTCTAGATTGGAGACGGTTATATTGGGTAAAAAAGGTGCATCCCTACTTATAATCGCCGTATTCGGACAACAAGGTGGCTGTTGATGTTGAACTCCCAAAATATTATCCTCCTTGTGGTATGAGATACGATGAGTCCGGCCCAACATCAGTGATGCCGAACTGCCGCCAATCGCGATCTACGGTGGATTGACGCAGAGCTGAGGCTCGCCACAGCGTGCCTTAAGCTTGCAAACAAGCTGTGTTGAGATTCGATTCATAAAAAAAGCACGTTTTACCTATTCGATATTTCGGTAGAAACCCTGGCGCCGGTGCGTGACACCTCCCAAAATTTCGACAATGAGAACCATTGAGAAAGGACAGTCCCTTCTGTTTCTTTTTAATTGTGATTCTTATCTTTTTCTCAGGAACTCCCCGTCCTTGGGGGCTAACGGAGCCACCATTTATAGCCCCCATAGAGAGATGATGAAATAGTGGCTAGCACATGCCGGACGGGTCCTGACACTAATCTAAAACATGAGCCACCAGTTGATCTGGTGGCTCCACCGCAAACTCTCTATTGTTCAAACAAAATTAACGAGATAAGACCCGTCGCCAAAACCTTGCCCATGGATCAAAAGTCATCCACACCGAAAACCGCTACTCCGCTCCTATTTCTTCCCCAATCGCTGGCCGACGTTACGGGTGGCTAAAAGCAGTCTAACTAAATGATCATGAGTACGGCAGTCGACGAATTATCTCCCGAGTCGCCACATCGGGAAAACTGGGTGTAACTATGGCCACTATGCAGTGCTGTCAATTTCCTGATGCATATGGATACGAATCGTACGATACAAGACCTGCGCGTCCCGTCAGCCTTGTAATGTAGCCGAGGTGCGACCGAAGCTGAGGCCCATTGAGTTGTAACCCCCATTTCAATCAGCGCAGTTGATTGGAGCGGCAACTCAGGGGATTGGCGCAAGAGTGGCGAGGAGTGGCGACGGCGGCCCCAAGGCGGCCCCCGTGGGATTGTTACCGGTGATACATCTAGGCTCTAGGTGGAGCATCTGGGTAGAGCCTTGAAACTTGAACGGGTTGAGAACGACCTTGGCAGTCGGAACGGACTGAGAAGATGTAAAACAGGAAGAGCTTGCAGTCCTCGTAATATCGACAAACAACCGCCCCCAGTCCAAAATAGGAAATTCCTGCACAGAATTAATAATTATGCAGCGGATTGCGCTTCGACACTGCTTCGACACCTTCCGCGCCGCCCCAGCACAAGATCCCGCAAATCCGACTTGTGAATTTTGAATAATTAGAGAGACTACCTAGCAGCCGATCAGTCCACATTGGCTAGCTAAAAAGTTCCCAGTATGCGAGTGTGTGTGTGGGGTGGGGTATGTAGGGATGTATAACAAACGAAGGACGAGGTTACGTAGAACCGTGACGATCATAATCCAATCTGAGGCGCCGTGAAGGCCAGAATCAAAGAGAATTTAGGAGACCCAGCAGCAGGAGGGATGCGGGCACGAGGAGGAGCTCGCGGATCCCAGCAGCAGCGCGGAGGGACGTGGCGGCGCCGGTACCGGTGGGGTTTGACCCTGCGCCAGAGCTGGTTGAGGAGCCGCTGGCGCTGGCGCTCTTCGCTGTGTTGTTTGTAGTGGTAACGGCGCCGCTGTATCGTAGCGAGTTAGCAAAGCACACACAGAGGGAAGGAAGGCGTACGTGGTGTATGTGCGGAGGTAGTTGATGTCCCAGTAGGCGTTGTTGTAGTTCGCGGGATCCGGAACCGCCGCGCTGCAGTTCGGCGCTACAGAGCTGCAGCTAGGCTCGAAGAGGGACTGCACTCCAGCGAAGGCGCCTGCGTATGATCATTAGTTGGTGGAGAAGGCAGTGTCGCAACGCGTTAGCAACGCACCACAAATGTCGATGTACTAAAAGTGCATGGAATCAAATGACGAAGCTGTGCATCGCGGCAGACACGCACCAAGGTGATGATCTGGGAGCCGAAGGCCTTGGTAGGGTCGCATGAAGCGGCGGGGTACCATGCGCTTGCCTTGCCCCACGTTGTGGGGTCGGGGGCGTCGGTACCGCCGATTGTTGCTCGGAACCGAGGCACGGGGGAAGTACCACATGGCGATGCCGCTGGTGTCCCACGACATGGCGTACACGCCGCCACCCTGCGTCGCGAACCCACTGCCGAACGAGTTGGGCTTGGTCTCGGTTGTCACGCAGCCAATGGTGTTTTTGGCCTGGTGCGGACATTAGTCAATGCGTCGAGTACGGGATAGGAGCGTACCGGTGGCAGGGGTGACGGTTGCAGTTGGAGATGGAGCCCGAGGCAGTGGAGATGGTGCCGGTCTGGTTCGAGGCAATGGAGGTGGGCTGGACGCAGTTGTCGTCGCCGACGTGCAAGGAGAAGCGGTTATTGGTCTCGAGATTTACCTAGGAGGGGTTAGCTACGCCAGAAAGACGTCGATGACGACCCACGTTTTTCCTAGAAGAATGGGGGTCAACGAAAGCTTGGGACTGAGTGAAAAAGAGTTGGTACAATGATGTCTATTTCTCCTTGAGCAGGCCATACTTGGCCTTGAGTGAATAGGGAGGGCCAGACAGAGCACTTAAAGCGACTGGTCCATCTCGTCGTCATTTTGGGTGGGCCTGCCAAATCAATGGCCGCACTTGTAAATTTTTTCGACCTCTACCTTGAAAAAAAGGTCCAAACTTGCCTACACCACCAACCCGGCCTGAGGTTGAGATGATGTTTCTGTCTAGGGTAGATCTGATGTTCGGGAATTACACAGTTTCAATGTCGAACTTGGTTGCAGTTTGATGTTTGTGAGTGAGGCTCAAAATTACATCAACGAAGTGTCGATTTGAGGTCAATGCTTCTGCAGTTTGATGTCAGCGGATTAACATCAATTCACACACAGCCTTCCCGATCAGGAAGCGGGTCGCCGTCTCCATCCTGTGTCCTATAGGTCATGGGCCACTTTAATTCAATATGACTCGGGATAAGGCCGCAAGCGGCGGGTGCCGAACCTTTCCTTTTCTGACAAGGGTAAACAATCAAGCACAGCACACTTCCATATATGGCACTAACCAAGCTACTAACTTGTATCCCAAGGCAAACGCAATCAACACACAAGAGTAAACACATCAGCACAGCCGCTAACCAGGCAACTATTTTACCGTATAGTCCAAACCTAAAGGTTCGGCAATGACTATTCTACACGTCTTCGTTTCCGCTTTCTTCCCCGCGTTTGAGGTCCCAGATATTCCGAATCACCGTCATCCTCCATGTCTGTCTCGACATCTGAGTCTGAATCACTGTCGTCTGGTTCCGACGCGCCTGTCGCTGGCTCAATGGGGTCCTGGGTGTCGTTGTCGAGTGGGTTTCAACCCGTCTCTGTCGCCTGGCCTTCTTCAGCTGCCGCCGCACACTCTGCCTCCTCCGCTGCCCGCTCTGAAGCCTCTGCTTCCGCCGCCGCCATTTCAGCCTCCCGTTTCTTAGCTTGGGCAGTTTCTCGTTTTCTGGCTGCCGTTCTTTTTCTCTGGTTTTTTCTTGCTCTTTGGGCTTTCGATGATGCAGTTTTGTGAATGTGACGCGGTCCTCAACGAGTGGCTTCAAATCTGTCAAAGATGTCGGGAGAACTCGACAGATTCGCACGAAGTTGTGAAAGCCGCCCATGTTCAGGATGAAGTGGTCGTCGTCATCGTGCTTTATCAAGCAAATATCCCGGTCTGTTCCTCCCGTTCCTGAACTGCTTTCTGGATTGCGGTGGGCTGACAGTCTCCACGCCGGCAGTCATGCTGAACAGAACATAGAAACTGAATTGAGGCAGCATCCAGCGCCAGAAATGATTGGACGCCATCCTCGGTGATGTCTTTCCCTGTCGGACGCCGGAGGACTGGCCAGAGAAATTGAGGGTGACGTTGGGCGCCGAGCACGAATTGTTCGAGAGTGATGATTGCCAAGGTATCGCCAACCAACAACTCCTTTATTTCTCCCGATGATTGTTTTCCCTGAGTGTAGGGCGAAGACCCACATCCCAGTGCTTGCCCTGTCACCGCTTTTTTGCGACGACATAATGTCCAAGTTCCCATCGACCATCGGGATCCGGCGCCGGGGTGGATATTCTGTTGCCAGTGACGTGAGGACGTCATGTCTCTCCATGGTATGGAGCCCTTTTTCTTCCCTGTCAGTGTTTTGACAAATGCAGGTTGTGATGTCCGCTGGCGGGACCCATCCGAGATGACACTGAAAAACTGGGTCATCCTGCAGGACCTTTTGCACAGCGCGTCCAGCCTGAATCCACTTCGACGAGGTGAGACTTCGCCAGTATCCACCCGATAAACAATGTTTTACGCGGCTCATCGACGCAAATTTCAAGGATATGTCCCGACTTGGTGCCCGATGGTTGCTGTAGATGGAACAGAGGCGAAATACGCCGTTGTATGCCTCGTAATCTCAGTGGCAAACCGGATTGCAGGTCCAAACCACCGTATGTCGTCTGGGATGTGTGCCAAGAGATGAAGTTTGATTTTTGACCAGAATTCGCAGCGGATCGACACTGTTGAACACATCGAGGAGGTTCGCGATCGCTATTCCAATTCTGCAAGATACTTGTCCATGTTATCGATCTCCGGGACCCAAGTCGCGCTCCGAGGTCACCAGCTGTCTGGATAAGCCGAAATTGGTCGGGCGTGCATATCTTGTGAGCATGGAAGATGAGGATCTGCATTAACGATTTGAAATGCTTTCCAATCAGGTTGTTCCGATATTGAATCATATACCCGGCTCGAAGGGGAGGGATAGTGAGGCCAGTAAGGTCTGTCGACTGCAGCCAAATGGCCGAGCAAATGTGTCGGAAAATCCAAAATCCACGGATCAGAACAGACATGCCAAGATCAGGCCTGATCAGTGCATCAGGTTTTCAGAGGGCTGATCAGGTTCAGAAATCACCAATAACTGCTTGTCAGGCATGATCAGCCTGACGGCACCTGATCAGACTGACAGATGCTGGTCAGCCTGACGGTGGGTGATCAGTCCCCGGTCAGGATGGAGCTGCAAAAAAACGGAAAAAGCGAAAAAGAAAAACGACAAATTTTTTATTGTTATTCACCTTTCACTGTGTTCCCTTACAGATACTGGGGAGCGCACAACACTTTCCTTCAGTAGTATGTCACTAGCAGTATTTGAACTCAGGACCTTCTGGGTATATTATACGAACACTTTAACCACTGCACCAAGCTAACCATACGCAAGACCAACCATATTGCTTCATACATACCTCGCTTTCTCCCGCTGATCAGTGCTGAAACCAACTCATCACACCTTGTCAACACCGATCTGGGACTCAATTCTCCTTCAACAGCGAGTGAGTGCGACGCGGGGTGAGCGGAGTGGAGAAGCATTGACAGAGAAGCATTGTGAGTGACATCATGATCATCCATAGCTCGCCACAGCTGTCAAGCACTCTGGAACCGGCCGGATTTTCTGCGCCAGTTCGACGAGAGATACAATTAGTTTGAGACGACAATATGTGGAAGCTTCGATGAAATTAAATATATTCGTGGCTAATGAGTGTCTCCTTCTGCCGCTGCCTGCTTCTCGGCCCTCAACGCTTCCAACGCATGCTGGTTCCCACCGTCGCCTGGGCCACTCTGAATAGTACCCGCGTATCCGGATTCCGAGTTTGGGAAGACGACTCGGTCCCATTCTTTGAAGATGTTGAGGATGCTCTCACTTTTCTCGCGCAAACCAACAAGAAGGATCTCGAGATACTGATCAAAGCGGGCACCATAATCGATGCTAGTTCTGTCCCCACGGTCGCGAAGGGAAGTGTCGGCAGATAGGGCCCAGATCGCCTGCATGATGAATATCAGTTTGCATTTATCGAGATAAATCCGACAAAAAATACCAGCACAGCAGAGCCAGCAATTGCTCCAGGTTCGGTATGGTCGTTTTCCAGCCCAGCCAGATACGAAACGCATCGGGTAACGGCGGGGGAGTTCTTATCGGTTATATGACTGCCGTAATTCCTTCATCTGGCCTCCACACTTCGCACTTACTGTAATGATATGAAGGTTGTCGATCCTTCCGACCCAACGAATCGAAACACTCCGCAGACGCTAGAGTTTGCGAAGTACAAGATGGAGGTCTACCAGAAAGTTCTCAAAGTCATCTTTGCATCTTTGAAATCGTGCTCTTGGAGCGGTGAGCCCATTCGCTGCCCCCGACAATTTTGTACGCGTTTTGCATCCGGGAATTCTCATAAGCTCCCTCGATGGGAAAGAGGCGGCTTATTTCAATGCATGTCGGGCGGCACTTGCGAATTTTCCCTGTCCCAAATGTCTCGTACATAAATCTGACCTCCACAAAATCACCGGCCAATTCAAACTTCGAACAACGCAAACGATTGAAGGCTGTGGTGATCAGGGCTCGCAGAAAGGGGACAAAGACGGCAAAGGAGGATATCCTAAAGAGTCATGGGCTCCATGATGTTCAAGTACGATTTTTTTTCAGCGGCAATAACTCACTGATACTCTAATATAGCATTTCCTCTGGGACTACCGTTTTTCTGATCCCTACGCTGCATACTCTTACGATCTGCTGCATTCCGACGACCTCGGGAAATGGGGGCATCATATTTGGCCTCTCTTACTCGACGTGCTCGAGGGTCTCAAGCAAAAGGGTCCGTTTGCAGAGAAGTGCGTGCAGCAATTCCTGTCTACATTCTCTGACATTTTACTTAAATTAGTATGAGGCGCTTTCCGCGATGGCCGAATCTTAAACATTTTAATCAAGTGACCACAGTGCACTTTGCTGACGGTCCAAAGTTTCTACGACATTTTGAAGGTGAGTCATACGTCATCCTTCAACGGGCTGGTTTGAATTGTTTCAGTCGGTTCTTCCTTGTATAGTCCAGTTATTGCCGCCGAACGATAGTTTGGTGCACTGTATTCATGCATACGAACGTTGCCGAATTATGGCTGGTATGCATTGCATGCCTGAGCAGCGCCTCCGACGTTTGGATGTCTTCATCCAGGACTATGAATATGGGCTTCTGTGCGTGCTTTTATCGGATAGGTTCGTTCTAGCTCACAAGAGAATTCAAGCGGGTGGCGGATGACTATGGAAAAGATTTCGACTTTTTCAAACAGCATGCGCTCAGTCATCTTGTGTCCGATATCCGCAAGAAAGGCACCACCAATCACGGCTCAACGCGCCCAGGTGAGGGTTTTCAACAAGAGGCGCGCGCAGCCTACGCTCGAACAAATGGCAAGAATGCGGCTCACCAGGTAGCCGCTTTTTCTGACGGAGACTCAGTATACTAAACCCCACCGTAGATGTCACGAATTGACGAAACACAGGAGGCAATCGCACGGACACGTATGGCAATCGACAACCACGACAAATCCCAGACCGAGCCTGAAGAGGTGACGAAACCCCAGTAGAATCACTGGATGGTGCGCACTGGACATTCAGAGCTCCGGTCCCTGGTCGCCTCGTAACTTCAAGAACCCTTGAAGAAGACAACAGTGGTTCTCCTGCCTTCCGAAATTTCGATCTTCGCCTACGAGAGTTCATTTCTGAGACATTCCCCGAGGAATATATCAAGTACGAAGATACTATCATGGTTGGCTTTTTCTCAACAGTTTTGGGACTCCTTTTCATAAATTACCGGCAGATCCGGAGCTTTAAATGCATCTACATCTCTTATCAATCCATGGAAGACTGGCGTGGTGCCCGAGACATCCTTAGATGCAACCCGTCTTTTCACCAAAATGTGCGCTATGACTGCGTGCTCGTCAATTTCACAGATCCTGGGCTGCACTTTGCACGGTTACGCCACCTGCTTCGATGCAATCTACCGAGCGGTCAGCAGATCGATATTGCGATTGTCCGTATGTTCGAGCTGAGTCGATGGAAACCAAGAACTCGTTGGGCTGGCTGTCAAGTGCGGGATGAGGTCCAGGAATATTCTTTGCTGTCGATGGAACATGTATTCGCGGGCGCTTTTCTGGCGCCTGCATATGGTGCTCCAAATGAGCTCACTCATTTCTTGGTGGATACCATTGATGCGGACATGTTCTTACGGGCAGATATGTAGTTTATTAATCAAACAGTCTACCTCAATATCGGGTGAATCTGGACAGTCCTGACACTGCCTGACAGGCCATACCGGTAAACCTGATCAGGCATTTCCGCACCTGGCTGAACTTTATAATACCTGATATTAGCTGATAGGCCACAGGTGGGAACCTGACCAGGCCTGATCCAAGCGTCAGGGCTGATCAGTCGAATTGGGATTTTCCGACATGGCGATCGGCATCAGACCACTGACTCGTGTTAAGGAAATGCCAGATGTACTTCATCACGCCCAATAGGACAGTATGAAGCAGCTCAACAGGGGTGTCCTGAGAGGGGTTGAGGCCAGGGAGATCCAACAATGGATTCCGTTATCCCCGGGCTGGTCGTCGAACCATTTCTGGAGTTCTGCAGCGATCTCTGTGGGGGTTCGGGTTCTCCGCTCCGCCTTCAGGTCTTTCGCGCGGGCGAGAAGTTGCTCAATCCAATGCTGGGTGATTTTATCCTTTGTTCCGGTGTCGCGCTGAAGGTCTCCGACAGCTTTGGCATCGCCGTGCATGGCGTGTTGCAGCTGCTTGTCCAAAGTCTCCCGAATCTCGGCTGCATTTCGAGTGATCCCCACGAGATGGCAGGTGTGGTAAAGGGTGTCTCCCTCCTTCTCTTTCCGTGTTCTGCCCCAGCCACACTTTCGACAGGGAAAATTGGTGTTCCCGCCCATGTGTGAAGCCTCGTCAGACTGCTGAGGATTGTCCCCGGTCAAGCCAGGTGTACGAAGGATGAAGCGTGAATTCCGCTTCGTGACCGCATTGAAACACTTCACAGGGTTCTTCTCTGTGCTCTTCACATGGTCCCGAAATGTCGAAAATTGTTCCGCAGACGAGGCATTTGGTGAGGTGGAGATGTAATGAACATGGTATTCCTGCTGAAGCAGCCGTCCAGGGAGGCAGCCATTTCCGGCGCACATATTCATGTGCTTGTTTATACTGCTTGGACCGATTCCCGGAGACGTCATCTGCCCAGGGCCGAGACCATCACCACGTAAAGGTTCCTCGTCGTCACCGACGAGCTTGCGCATGGGATTCGGCATGGCCGGAATGTCCGTGCCATCGACCCAAACAAACGGCTCTCCATCGTGAAGATCGATCGAGCTCCAAGTCTTCCGCTTCGATTGTCTCCTCTTCTCTCGGTGGAGGAGCCAGCGCCCGCTTTCAGTGCGTGTAAAAGCGAGACATCGGAGGTGAGTACCCCGTTTCGGACGATCCAGGTATGGGGGATGACATATCTCCCATCTGCCAGTCGTGCCAGTTTCCTCGATCCAAAATCACTGCCACCCCGTGAGTACATCGGTGTGAGTTCGGAGGGTGTATATCTATCCATCGCTCCGCCTGATAGGTCTCTGAGATGGGGCCATCGGTTTCTTCCGGATAGAAATGCATATGGGGCGCAACCAGGAGGTTTGCCATGTCGCGCGCGATGGTTTCTCGGATATCGTTCATGTAAAAAACATTTCCCAGGTAAGATTTGGACCTCTCGGGAGCGACAGAACTGGCTAATTGCAGCTTCTTCTGGATTTACGAAATCCCTTCAGCGATGGCACGTCAGCCACCCCGAGCTTTTTGGCGAAGTGAAGGATAAGGGACAAGTGATCGGTGGTGAATCGGCCCAGCGAGGTAGATTATCCATTATATCGAGCAGCATGACCTGGCTTATACTTTCAGCTTAATCCGGTCAACATGAACTTCACCCATGGTTTTGTTTGGATAAGGAAAGTATTCACCGTCGGCCAAAAGGTCGGCGTCGAAACACAAGTCGTCATCATCTTCTGGCTCATCGCTCGTTTTTGGAAGGTCGTCTGCGAGGAACTGGTCAGCAAGTCGTCATTGAGGTGAGTGTCCTGATATGTGTCCTCCAGCATACGCTGGAATTCTTGCTCAAGTACAGCACGAGTCTCTTCGGGGCTCAACTGCACATCGGCTGGAGCAGGTCCAAGTTCGTGCAGTAACTGGGACATCGGAATGGATGGCTGGTTGTCATCCAGATCCATGTCGACAGGGAACATCTGAGGCATGTATGATGGTTCCAGGGGATCGAAGACGGGGAAGGTCTGCCACTCCATTGGCATTGTAAGCTTCGGACTGTCTCGCAAGGTCCTCTTGTCTAACTTGTTGTTTCTCAGTCTCATTCTCGAATGCCTGACGGTGCGAAGCACATTGAACGTGTGCTTTTAAACTCCTGCGCTTGATCCACCCGCCGACATTGGTCTTCCCCTGGTTAGTGCAGATCAGGCAGCGCACGTCGTCCGCCCTGTATTCAAGATGCGGTTCCAATTCTGCAGTTTATGAACTTGAGTACGGAAATTCATGGGCAATAAATCAGATTTACCTGGAGGGGGCTTCCACGCTGCTGGGGGCATCCTTTCTGCTGTCTCTGAGGAATGGGTATGATGTGAGGGCAGACGAAGGTAAGACGGACAATGCGGGCCACCCGCCGCTTTGATTTCCTTTTCGGGTTTGTGGCCGCCAAAAGTGCAGACCCATAAAGGCGAAGATGTGACACCGCATCTGCCACCCTTCTCTTTCTCCAACAACCATGTCTGCCTCCCAAAGTCTTCTTGCTCGTGGCCGTGCCCGACGGGCTCACACCCAGAATCTTCCTGCCTCAGAGACACCTCGCTCCAGCTCACCTCCCCCCTTCAATTCAAGTCCTGGCGGACCGTTGACGCCAATGAGCCCCTTCCTGCCACCAAATCTTCCTGCCACCTGACCTGGTCAGCTCCTCAAGTTTCAGAACACATCCTCAAACGAGTCAAACTCAGCACTGAGGGCATAGCCGAAGCACGGGCATATTGCGAGGTGGCTTGTCTGGTGCCACTCTTTCTCAAGCTCGTCATTGACTCCTTTCCACCCCATATTCAGATAACCAACAGAGATGAACACAATGTTTTCGAGTTTATTCACCTTCTCGAGCTCAAAGATCTCCTCAAGAATTCCATCGAGACTCAGGTTACTCAGTGGAAACCAACGGCGGCACTGCTGGTGCGTGGTCGTATACACCGTTGCGCATCTTCTTTGCACTCAATCCACCACTCCAGAAAATCTTCGGAAGTATATCTGGGCGCTTTTTCTTCGTCCTGCCACCCAGTATTACGCTGGCACCATCGAGATGACCATAATCTTGAGTCAAGTCTTTCCTGTCTTCGACGGTTTCTTTACTGTCAAGTACCGGTTCCCGATCGGATCCGACGGAGGTACGAGATACGCCTGAGGGATGAAGTGCGTATAAGCAAGACGAAGTGGTCGGGATGCAGAGGGAAAGTATCGGAGTCCGAACGGAATACCGAACCCGTATACTGGAAGGGAAAGGCTTGGCTTCAGCTCGTGCGCTGCGCCCTTCTCTATGCCTGGTGCCTAATTTCGGAGGGAGACTCGGAGGAGGACGGAGTCCGAGAGGAAGAGTATAGGGCAGACTAAGTCGATATTCAAACTGAAGTCTAACTACCGACATGGCTTGTATTTATACGAGAGTAAAGTATTAGTGGGGGATATAATGTAAGTACCGAAGCCTCGGAGTCCGAGTGGGTCCGTGATGGATTGAGTCGTTATGAGTCAAGTGAAGTCAGGCTGACTCGAATATCATCAGGACTCCGGTGGCTGTGATGGAGAAGCTTAATGCGTAACCTAGGAGTCAGAGGGAATCATATGTAGTACAAACCAATAGAATGAAGGTGAATACAGAAAGGCAGTGTCGGATATAATGGGATGGAGATAGTCGGAGTCCGATGGCGTCCGAAAAGGATGTGAAGTCACGGCACGTGACATTTACTCTTATCTCCATACAGGATGCAATGCGTTCGAGCGGTACCAGCGGACTTCCTGCTGCCGATGTCGTCGACAATGAGACACTCGTATGGGAGATTGCCTGTGAGCTCAGCATTGCGCGATCCCAGTTCAAGAAAGCGGTACATCTCACCTCTATTATCGCACAGACTGATCATACTGACACTTATTTCATCTCAAGGTCACGACTCGATGCAAGAGAACAACAAGCTCGATATTGCCCCCTCACTGCCTCCCTTGTGTCGCACTCCGCACATGTCAATGCCACACTCAGTTTGTACTTCTGAGTTGCCTTCGTGGTGAGTTTACTTCATGATCATTCAATATACTCAACTAACTCGCTGCCGGATCAATTCTTCCAGCGTCTC